>RJWJ010029104.1:0-20903 GCA_004363605.1 Indri indri
AGGGGCATCCCTGGTAAAAAGAAGAAGGTTCCTCCTATAGCCACATTATTCAGTAGCATGGAACTCTCAGGGCAAACACGTTAGTATTAAAGAAAAAGACAGTAGCTGGTGTACTTTTAATGCTTCCTCTGACAAAGTTTCCTAGTTCCCTTGGATACTCTTAATGCTTTATTCTAAGAATTAGTCCTATTCTTCAATTCTGCATTACAGGATAACATAAACATAGACGAAGCCGCCCGATTCCTAGTGGAGAATATTCTTGATAACCACCAAAGCTTTCCTAATGAAGACAACGATGTGGATAAAATTAAACTGGATCAAGAGACCTTGAGAGCAGAGAGCAAATCTCAGTGTTGCTGACACGGCTTCTGCTTCTCTTGTGCCTGCCTCCGTTCTGAGCAAGTTCCCGAGAATGAGTTGCAGACGATATGCTGGCTGTGAATCTTCCCACAGTGGCGCTTCAAAATGCAGCACCACTGTGCACCTACACTTATTGGAAAATGGAACATTTGAAGAAGTATCCCTGCTAGTGGCTCTGCAACTTAACAGATGACAGGCTTTTGTTGTTGTTGCCGTCATATTGAGGATAATGTTTACATCCTTTTTAACATCTTCTTAAATGACAGTTCTTGAGAACTAGGTAAGACTTCCTTCCCAGTCACAGCTTTTAGTGTAAGGGCTAGGTGGTAATAAAACCTTACCACCAGTCTTATGGTTATTTTGAGTCTATATTTTTGTCTTTGTATTCTATCCTCCCTTTTGGGTGAGATTTTTATACTCTGTTAGCCACAAAGCCTCTTTAGCAATTTTTCATTCAAAACTTTTGTACTTCATGTAAAATTGTTATCCTTAAATATAATTTGACCCTTTGTAGCTGATGTGGCACCTCTTAAACATTAAATTGCTCAAAAAGTAAACATACCACACCTGTATTATGATGTCTCCTGGATCCGGTTGCTACCCCTTGGAAACAAAATAAATGAGCATTTCTTCTTCTTTCTCCCTAGTTCTTTCTCTCTTCTCTTCCTCCCATGTGTTTATGTTTGTAACTGAGGGTCCGATTGATAGGACTGTTGTACTTGTCTCTAACTGGATCTAGTCTTTTCAAATCTGTAACAGTAATGGTCGAGGAGAGAATGTATTTCAAATCACATACAATTAAATCTAAGTTTCTGGTATATGAATTGTAAAAGACACTAGGTTGTGTATGGTTTTATATAGGGTTTTGGACATTTACAGTAAATACCTGAGAAACTTCAGACAGAATCACAATATTTGTATTACCATTTAACCCAATTAAGAAAAAATAAATATTTTGACTGAAGTTTTATTTTTGAATAAATATAGTTCTAGAAAGGTAATATGGGGTATACTTTTCTGCCTTAGAAAACTTGTTCACTTTTGCCTTCTATTTTTTTAATTTTTTTATTTCAAAATATTAAGGGGGTAGAAATATTTTAGGTTACATGGATTGCTTTTGCACTTGCATTTGAATGTTTATTGCCTTCTATTTTTAAGGGACTTAATCATATCATGTCCAACTTATTGACTTAAGAAAGGTCCAACATAATAGCTTTCAAAGAAATTTTAAGGGGTTTTGTGATACAATCTAAAGCTAATGCAAAATGAGATGTTGACCAAATTGGTCTTATAACTTACCTGGGTAAGAAAGATCCATGCATTTATTGAGAACAGGAAAAAAAAGAAAAAGCTAGCATAGAAGTGCATTTGCTCTGCCCAGTATGTTCTACTGATAAATAGTAGTTGCCATGGGCCATAAAATGTAGCTCTCTCTAATTAAACTTAAGCTTTGCCTAGAAAACACAAATATGTGTTATATATTTAAGTAAAAAATACCTTTGACCTTTTTAGATATGTATTCTATATAGAACCAGATTTTCTGAGGTGACAGAAGACCCTGATTTAAGTAATACTTATCACTTAATTAATATAACCTCTTTTAATTTTTTAAAATATTGAATTAAATCTTGCTTTCTAAGACATGCATCATACTCTAAAATTTTTTCTACTCTAGGTACAAAGTACAACTCTTTTTTAAATCTTGGAGTCCAACTGTATAAGTATGAAATGGTGCCAAACCCCAAATGTTAGAAATATACAACTTATCCTAAGAAGTTACCGAAAGAGACTGAAGTCTGCTTAGAATTTTCTTTTTTTATATTGATTTTCATTTGTACAGGAAATTCATCATATATAAATTCCTTTTAACAGTAGATTCAAAATCAGGAATATTATAGTTCCTTTGCCCATCTTTACAATGTTTGCTAACTTCTCTTAAGGTAATTTTAAGCATCAATAGTACCTTTAATAATTGTTTTTTGCAAAGATGCAGGATACTTTGTCAGTGTGAGATACTTTATTATATTTACTATTTACTATAATTTAGAAATAAAACTGAGAAACTGTTTTGCGTTACTCCTAAAGTCTTGCCACATTTTTTCTTTTTAAATTTGAAAATATAATTTGAATTTAGGGTAAGCTACATAAATGGCTAAAGAAGAAAATACTCTGGCTTCCTTATTCATTTTGAAAAAGCAATTACACAAAGACACATACATACACAAACGCTAGCTGAGGCACTGGCAAAAACTATAGACTACTTCGTCAATTTAAAGGATATATGTCTCTTTGCACAAGTTGCAGCCATCATGAAATTTCCGATGTTCTAATCAGAGAGAGAATGCGTGTGTGTGTATATATCAGTAACCCAGTAATGTTTCTAAAAGTGATTGTTACCACAAGCTGTGACTTTTCAAGATGTTGTTTGGTTTCCTGAAATATGTATATGAGGCACCTAAGTTGCTTAATGAAAATTCCTAAGCCTCACTTCAGACCTACTGAGTTAGTTTTCTAGGCGTGGGGCTCAGAAATCTGCTTTTACAAAAAATCTGATGTTCTTTTTTAAAACTTCCTAGCCTAAGTAGCAATAGTTCAAGTATTCAGTTCAAAATCTATGGTATTACTCAAAATGTGAACACTTAATATATAGCATTTTCATTTCCATTTATAAATTATCATTATTAAAAAGTCTGAATATCTTAAATAATGGAAAAGCAGTATAAATTTGCTCCCATCCACTGAAGAAAACAGGCTTAAGGGTTTTGATAGGCTGGACTAATCTATAAGTATTGTTGCTACAACTGGCTAGCCATTTGTAATAAAAAGTCATACTTCTATTGCACTGCTTCCAAAATGATACAATATGAAAATTAATCTAAATATAAAAACAAGAAAAAAAAGCTACAAAAAAATTTAGCATAGATTGAAAAAAAATTGATATTGGGCTAAGGAAATGCTTTTAAATTCTCAGATGATGATAGCCAAAAAGGAAAAGATAGATACATTTGATTGCATCAAAATACCTTGTATAACAATAAGCAAAACCATGACAAGCAACAGACAAAAGAAAATATTTGCAATCCTTTTAATTAGGTAAGAGTTAATTAGCAGAATCAAAAACCCCACTGAAAATGAGTAAAAATGGGAGAAGGACATAAAACCAGTATTTTACAGAAGTGGCAAGTCTTAGTAAACAGGAAACCCTAAAAACAATAAAGTAATGTGTTATTGGATTCACAAAAAAAAAAAAAGGCATAAGGTTGATTATATCCCTGATGTTGGTGAACATCCAGGAAATAAGTATTCATAATCTGCTATTAGACTAAATTTATTTTAATAAATACTACCAAGTTTCCCTCCAAAATTGCTGTTCAGTTTACACCCTTAGTCCATGTCTTGCCAAAAAGTGGAACTGTTATTGTTGGGGAAGTATAATTAAAAACAAAATCCCTTCCCAACCCAGAAAACATCTCCATAAAGACAGAAGAGAAAGGAAACAGTTTTGTTTTTGAGTAAGTATTAAGCTGGAATGTGATACGCATTACAGGCAATCCTGTAAGAGACTGCAAAGACAGAAAGAAATCTTATTTTTTTATGTAGCCAAGTAGATTCAATACCTTACATACATGTTCTCAAGATAGTAACTAGTCCTTAATCAATTGATATGACCGTTTGTTACACATAGTTCATCTTAAATTCACTTGGTACTTGGGATGACCATATGTGTTAGCCAAATGGCTTCGTCTAAAGGAAAAATCAACTTCTATCTTTACAACAGGTTGTAACTTTGCAACTTGGTGCAAGATACCCAACGAAGTAAGGCTACTACCCTCCCAAGAAACTGAGAGTTAGGGCTGCCATCTTCCTTGATGATTTCGGTTCAAAGAGAGGGCTCCCAGGTCCTTGGAAAAGCTGGTGAGAGGCTAATTTAGCTTTTAGAAAGATTTGCACACATTTCAAAGAGACAGAAAAGGAATTTACAAAATTTCTAATGTAGATAATCTCAGAAAAGGGGCAGAGGCAGCTTGGAGAATCTGTTCCCTTATTTTCAACAGGGAGAATTAAGTCTCTTATTTTTAATCTGTATTTACACCTACGATTAACCCTAGATAAATGTTTGCTGTGTGAACAAGAAAGAAGTTGTTCTCTTAAGCATTGCTTGTAAGTACTTCATGCAACAACAACAACAAAAAAAATTGGAAATAATCTAAATGCTCATCTACAGGGGAAAAATCAAATGTATAATTGTATTTCCACACCAGGAAATACTGTGCAGCACATAGTAACATTCATGTAAAAGTATGTATTAAGAATTTAAAGGCTTTGTCAGGCATCTGGAAAGATAAATACCAAATTCCTGATTGTAACTACCTCAGAGAAGGGCTGGAATTAGGGATTTTGGTCAAGACTGACTTTGGTATTTTAGGTAAAGTTTACATTCTTATGGTAATATATTTTAGGTGTTATTAACAATTGTTTTGTTTTGTTTTGTTTTTTTGAGACAGAGTCTCACTCTGTTGGCCCGGGCTAGAGTGAGTGCTGTGGCGTCAGCCTAGCTCACAGCAACCTCAAACTCCTGGGCTCAAGCAGTCCTCCTGCCTCAGCCTCCCGAGTAGCTGGGACTACAGGCATGCACCACCATGCCCGGCTAATTTTTTCTATATATTTTTAGTTGTCCGATTAATTTCTTTCTATTTTTGGTAGAGATGGAGTCTCACTCTTGCTCAGGCTGGTCTCGAACTCCTGAGTTCAAACGATCCACCCGCCTCGGCCTCCCAGAGTGCTAGGATCACAGGTGTGAGCCACCGCGCCCGGCCAACAATTGATTTTATACTGGTCACTGGGTTCGTTACACTATACTGAAATGAAAAGGAGAATTCCCATTGATAACATAATGCTTTAAAAAACTAACTGGTTTGAATTATCTTAGCTTTTACTACATTTAGTAACATGACCAATGATTTTGCCCTTTTCAGATCATGCATATATTTGTTTAGTTAATAAATGAGTTAACTTTGTTAAGATCAATAGCTGGAATTATGCAGTTAAGAGTAAGAATGTCCATCTACAGGTGCACGAGGTGAATTTTTTGTTTTTATTCACGCTAGTCAGTATTCAAGAACAGGTAAGTAGGCCAGGCCAGGAAGGGTAGGGAAGAGAAATTAATTAATAGATATAAATGTATGGTTTGATAGAGGAAATAATACCTAGTAGTAGATAAGTAGGCTGACTATAGTTTACAATAATCTATTGTATATTTCAAGATAGCTAGAAGGGAAAAATTCAAATGGCTCTAGCATAAAGAAAAAACAAATATTTAAGGTGATAGATATCTCAAGTACACTGATTTGATCTTTACAAATTACGTGAATGGATCAAATTATCACATGTACCCCAAAACTATGTACATTTATTATGCATCAATATAAAAGAAAATTTGATAAATACTGAAAAATATTAAAGAAAAAATTAAAATAATCCATAATTTACTACTCATAGACAATAACTATTATTCTTTAGTATTTCTACATAAGTAGTTAGATCTACATATAGATATATATATTAATATCTCTATATATTCATAACTACATATAGATGTTAATGAACTGCATAAAATTTAATAATTTCTAATGAAACAATCATAACATTTACAGCATTGTAATATTTTCATTTAAATTTTAGTGTGAGCTTTCCTCATGTTAATAAATGTTCTTAAAAATGAATTTTAAATGGCTCCGTAATATCCCATTATGTGTTAGTAATAAATCATAAGAATCTAATACCTTCCAAAAAACAATAGATAACTGTGCACTTTAAAGAACAGGCTTTATGTGCATGTACGAACTACCCAGTTACTAAACCCATTTCTTTTTCTTTTTATTCTTTCCTTTTTTTTTTTTGAGACAAGGTCTTGCTCTGTTTCCCTGCTGGAGTGCAGTGGCATCATCATAGCTCACTGCAACCTAAAATCCTGGGCTCAAGTGATCCTCCTGCCCCAGCTTCCCTAGTAGTTGGGACTACAGGTGCGCGCTACCACGCCCAGCTAATTTTTCTATTTTTTATAGAGACGAGGTCTTGTGTTTTTCAGGCTGGTCTCCAGCTCTTGGCCTCAAGCAATCTTCCCACGATGGCCTCACAAAAGGCTGAGATTACAGGCGTGAGCCCAGCTCCTGGCCCCATTTCTTTGATGCAGGATTTTGTTTTGAAAGATGAACATATAAAGGCATGATTCTTCTTTCTAATTCATCAACTTGTGTGTATATACGGAAGGAGGAGAAGGAGGTGAGAGTATGGGTGACAGAGGTTAGAGTTACAGATAAAGTACTGCTGGTACTATTTATTTACATATTAGTAACTCAATCCACTATCTCCTATTAAATCACTTTAATACCACCTGGTATTGTTCTGGGAGTCCATCAGCACTTCCCAAACCAAATCCATTATTTTTCAATCTTCTTCCCACTGCCAAACCTGTCCTAGAGGTTTAAGTGTTTATGCATTACAATTTAAATAAGTTATGATTATATTGACTCCAAGATAACATTACATGTTATCTTAGAGTGGTATAATTATTTTGCTGAATTTTTTGAACCACACTAAATTTATAGCTGTCATTTCTCTCCCTTTTTAAAAACTTTGCTTTTGAGTCTTTGGTATAGCATTAGTCATGCTGTTAAATTGTGATTTAAGCCTACAGAATTTTAAAGGAATATGGCAATTGCTTTAAATGAAGTCATATAATAATGTTGATTGAATCTGGCTTCAATCTCAATTCAACGTACTTTTTAATTTGCCATCTGTGATTGAAGGTTAGTGTCTATGGATTTCTCTTTTTTATTGATTACAACATTTTAAATAGTCTCCAAAAAATTTTCTCTTATAAAAAGTTTGTGCTGTAAACTACCATAGTACTCTCATGGTAGTGACTCAGAATAATTTAATAGGTGGGAGTAGAATCTAATTTTTCATAGCATAACACCTTTAAACACTCCAGACTGTTTTTGTGGTGCTACCTGAGCATATTTCTATCCAATCCTAGTTAACAAGATGATGATTTAATGATAAATCAAAGACATTGCTAATGATGTGTAATGTGTGCAATAGTTTACCCTATGCATAAAGGAATTATGCTTAAAATAGAAACTTGATGACAGGATGCATGTTTAAGCCAGTCCTCAGGTACATACAGTGCTAAGCATAACATGTTCTCAAGTGGTTTCTGCTAACCAGAAATTAGGTTATGTTCAGACATTTAAAGACACATCTCAGTATAAGAGGAAGACTTATTGCTAAATCAATGCCAAGTTTAAAGTATTAGATTCTGATATTTTTCATGTATTTATATATTGAAAATATTTATTTCAATGTTTTCTCACTTCACATTTTTAACTATAAAGGAAACGAGAAATAAATATTTTGGTCTGTAGCACACTTTTAAGGTATTTCACAGCTTAATGAAGGTCCTCAAAGAAGAATCAACTCCATGTATATTTTAAGGTAGCTCTAGGATGAAACAAACGAAGATGGATCATGAGTACAGGAAGTCCACTCCTGCACCCGCCTCCTTTAACTCATTGTTATTTAAGGCCACCTTGACTTGGTGACAGACAGAGTCTTATGCGATAATTTTCATTCAAAGCTATGACCATGCATGGACATGAATTCGCATTGAAATCAGTACCCAAATTCTGTATTTGTAATACAGAGAATATGACTGAAGTTTTCCTCATTTCCTTTAATTCACCATGCAATATATTAAATCGATAGATAAAGAAGGGAAGCTAACACTTTCTTTTCTCATTAATGAGTTGGACAAGCTTCCAAATGACTACATCCAGTAGCAATATTTTTGGAACGGCATGTAATGAAAGAGTCTGTCTTTTAACCTTTACTAAATAACATATTTGTAAGTGAATTTTTAAACCCTTCTTTTTCTTTTCAAACTAGGGTTAATCATGAACTTGAAAGTAAAAAGAAATAAAGTTTGTCAAATGGTGTTACCTAGGAGCCTCTCCACCCACGCAGGTTGCTTATATTAGAGAAGAAATTTTAGCCAACTCCCACTAGATTCTTAGCTGCAATTATTTACTGTTTCCAGCACCCATGTTGTAAATAAAATATCCAATATGTCATGGCTGATTAACTCTCTTCTGACATTTGTTCTAGGAGCCACTTTAAAATGTGGGAGCTCATTATTTCTAAAGCAGAATTAGTGTCCTAGCCCAGTTTCTGTTGCTTATAACAGAATACCTGAAACTGTTTAATTTATAAGAACAAAAATTTATTTCTTATAGTTCTGAAAGCTGGGAAGTCCAGGGTCAAGGGGCTGCCTCTGGTGAGAGTCTTTTTGCTGGTGGGGACTCTATAGTCCCCCTGAGGCAGTGAAGGACATCACATGGTAAGGGAGTGAGTGTGCTAGCTCAGGTGTCTCTTCCATTTCCTATAAAGCTACCAGTTCCCATGATAACACATTAATCAATTAGTCTATGAATGGATTAACCATTAAAGAGCACAGAGCCCTCACCACCCAATCACCTCTTAAAGGCTCTCAATACTGCCTCATTGAGGATTAAGATTTGACATGCATTTGGAGGGGGCCAACATTCAAACTACAGCAATTAGTATATACCTTAAATATTGGAAAACTAATGTTAACACTTTACAGAAATAAGTTTGAAGCAAAGATGAGGTATCACACACAAAATTCAAAATCATTGTGCTATTTAATAATACAAGGTCACTTTCTTCTTAGAAAGCATTTTAATGCACAATAAGATAATTTGCATTTTTAAGAGAAGTTACATGGTTAACTATGTCTCAACTTTATAGCAAGATCATAATTTATAAATATAAAGATATCACAAAAATTAAGATAGAAACAAGAACCAAAAGTGGTAAATACTTCACTAGAAAAATTTTACCAAGAAGCAGCTATATAACCAACCATATTGCCAAGATTTTTTTTTTTTTTAATGTAGCAATTGTTAAACAAAACAAGAAATGAGACAGAATTAGGAGCACATAGCAGATTTGCCTGTCATGGGTTGAATCGTGTCACCCAAAAAGATATGTTGAATTCATAACCCATAAGTCCCTCAGAATGTGACCTTATTAGAAAATAGAGTGGTTGCAGATGTAATTAGTTAAGATGAGGTAATACTTGAATAGTGTGGGCTTCTAAAACAATGTGACTGGTGTCCATATAAAAAGATGGCCATTTGAAGACACAAACAGAACACCATACGAAGACAGAAGGTTGGAGTGATTCATTGCAAACCCAGGAACACAACAGATTGCTGACAAACCATCGTAAGCAAGGAAGAAGCAAGAATGGATTTCTCTACAGGTTTTGGAAGATGCCTGGTCTTGCTGACATCCTTGATCTTGGACTTCTAGCCTCCAGCACTATGAGACACTAAATTTCTATTGTTTTAAGCCACCTAGTTTGTGGCACTTTGTTACAACAGCCCTAGGAAATAAATATATCCCCAACACCAGCTCTACTACTTTTATAGATCAGGAAAAGAAGTTGAAGTTGAAAAAAAAAAAAAAACTCAGAAAAAAACAAGGTCAAATTAGAAGCAATACAAAGTAGAATAGATTGCTGAAAACACAGTAAGGAATATGGAGTGCAAGATTGCAAAGACACATGGAATAAGTAAAATTTTGTAAAATATCAGAGGAAACAAAAGGGTCAAACAAACAAGATTCAACAATATGCTGCCTACAAGAGAGTCGCCTCACCATTAAAGACAAATATTACAGCCTGCAGGTGAAGGGATTAAAAGAGGCATTCCATGCAAACGGAAACCAAAAGTGAGCAACAGTAGCCATATCTATATCAGATAAAATAGACTTGAATTCAAAAACTAAAAGTGATATAAAGATCAATTCAACAAGATGATATAATAACACTAGAGAACCCTGGTATATAAAGCAAATATTATTAGACCAAAGGGGAAAGAAATGATGCAATATAATGATATTAGAAGACTTAAACAACTCAATTTTAACAATGGACAGATCATCTAGACAAAAAATCAACAAAGAAACATCAAACATATACTGCACCATAAACCAAATGGACCTAACAGACATTTACATAACATTCCATCCAACAGCTGCAGAATACACATTTTTCTCAACAGCACTTTGGAACATTCTCCAGGATAGACCATATTTTAGGTCACAAAACAAGTCTTAACAAATTTTAAAAAATCAAAATAATATCAAGTATAGACCACAATGGAATAAAACTAGAAATCAATAAAAGGAGAAGTGTCAAAAACTGTACAAATTCATGGAAATTAAACAATATGCTCCCCCAAAACCAATGGGTCAATGAAGAAATTAAAAGAAAAATTAAATTTTTTCTATAGATAGATGAGAATGGCAACACATGATACCAAAACCTATGGGACACAGCAAAAGAAGCTGTAAGGGGGATGTTTATAGCAATAAGTGCCTATATCAAATAAAGAGAAATATTTCTAATACTAATCATGTACCTCAAGAAACTAGAAAAGCTATTATGAACAGCTATACACCAACAAATTTGATAACAGAAGAAATGGATACATTCCTGGACACATACACCCTGTCATCATTAAATCATGAAAAAATAGAAAATCTGAACAAAATGATAATGAGAGAGGAAATTGAATCAATAATGAAAAGTCTTCCACCAAAGAAAAATTCAGGACCTAAAGCCTTTATCGCTGAATTACACCATATATCAAGGAGAAATAATACCAGTTCTCAAACTATTCCAAAAAGTTGAAGAGGAGGGAACACATTCAAACTCATTTTATGAGGTCATAATTGCCTTGATTCTAAAACCAGACAAGGACACAACAACAAAAACAAACAAACAACAACAACAAAAAACTACAGGCCAACAGCCCTAATGAACATAGATGCAAAAATTCTCAACAAGATACTAGCAAACTGAATCCAACAGTACGTTAAAATAATTTACATACACAAATCGATAAATGCAATACACCACATTAACAAAAAGAAAGACAAAAACCATAGAGTCATTTTAATAGCTGAAGAAAAAGTATTTGACAAAATCCAATATCTCTTCAAGATAGAAATTCTTAACAAGTTAGTTATAGAAGGTATGTACCTCCACAAAATAAAGGCCATATAGGATAAATGCAGAACTAACATTATATTGAATGGGGAAAATCTGAAAGTCTGTCTTCTGGGATCAGGAACAAAAAAGGATGCTTTCATCACTTATATTCAACATAGTACTGGAAGTCCTAGCCAGAGCAATTAGGCAAGAGAAAGAAATAAAAGGCATTCGATTTGTAAAGGAGGAACTCAGATTGTCTCTGTTTGCTGATGACATGATCTTATATAGAGAAAACCCTAAAGAGTCCATCAAAAGTCCACAAAGTTTGAGGCATCATACTACCTGACTTCAAAATATACTACAAAGCTATAGTAACCAAAACAGTATGGCACTGTCATAAAAGTAGATACATAGACCAATGGAACAGAATAGAGAGGCCAGAAATCAATTCATGAACTTATGGCCAACTGATTTTTAACAAAGGTGCCATGAACACAAATTGGGGAAAAGAGATTCTTTTCAATAAATGATGCTCATAAAATTGGATATCCACATGCAAAACAATGAGACTAGACTCTACTTTCTCACCAGATACAAAAATAAAATAAAAATTGATTAAAAACATAAATGTAAAACCTGAAACTACTAGAAGAAAACTAGGAAAAATGCTTCGCAATATTGGGCTGGGCAAGATTTTTAAAATAAGACCTCGAGAGTACAGGCAACAAAAACAAAAAGAAAAATAGACAAATGGGATTACATCAAACTAAAAACCTTTAGCACAGCAAAGAAAACTATTAGAATAAAGAGACAACCTACAGAATGGGAGAAAGTATTTTCAAACTATATAGCTTACAAGGGGTTAATGTCCATATTATATAAGGAACTTTAACTACTCGACAGCAAAAAATCAAATAATTCAATAAACAAAGGTACAATAATTATTAAAAGTTTATAAAACTTCGATGTTACTGAACAGATTATTGGAAGGAAAGGTTTACCAATTGATCAACTGATTCAGTGGCCTTTTTTTCCAGCGTAGATGGTGACACTTGATGATTTTACCCTCAGTTAAATACTCCTGAAATGCTAACTCAGGAAATTGTTTAGAAGTGTGCCTCCAAGATAAATCAAAATCAGACTGAGGACCGTGCACTAAACCTAGCAGCTGTACTTCTTTGTCAATATTCTTCACAGAGTAAAGAGCAACCAGCATTGACGAAGCAGCTTCATTGAAGCATGGGCTGTAGTAAACGACATTGGGGAGGTCACATGACCAAGTGGGAATCAAGACTGAAGGGCTTTCTAAGACAAGATGGTGGCACTAGCTCACTAATTCAGCCTCCTCTCTTAGCATCTTGTGAGTGCTGAGTGACCGAGGTATTGAAAACTGTACCTGGGAATTACAAGATTGTTGGTGTGCCTTTGCAAGCAGTCTGTGTTGCTGCCTGTCTATAGTCTTTCCTAAGCTAGATAAACCTGATGCCAAATAAAGCCTATTTTATTCATGATTTGTCTATCCGAACTGAAGAATATTGCTGTTAGTAGTAGAGGAGAGTTCTCAAATACAGACTTCTAATAATAGTAGAATCGTTTAATGAACTAGGTAGTATTCATAACATTAATCAATTATTCTTTAAGAGCTGCATTTAAATTTTAGTTGTTTGATTCAATTTAGAACAAAAGTCCTTAAAAAAATCCCTTTGGGGAATTTTTCAAATCTTACATAAATTAAAATGAAAACATTAATTTTATTCTCTAAGGGATCAAAGTGACAAAAACTCCAAAATCATATAAAGCAATGTCTGTAATAATCTTCAAACCAGACACCATAAAGAAGCTAAATAATGAGAAAAATGAAGTATTCAAAACACATTTTTCTTTTAAACTTCAAAACTAAAGACTAAACCAGAATGTTTTAACAAGACAATTATATAGTTTTGAGTCTATGGAAGCTAAGACTTAGTTTAAAAGATAATCCAAAAAGATTACTGGAGATTTCCAACCATTTTCAGTAGTTGAAGAGTATACTTTCTAGATTTTTCTCAGGTTATGAATTGTAGTAAAAATTCCTTTTAGAAAACATGACTGTAAGAAAGGGCTGTTGTTTTTTTCCTGAATTACATTTTGCTGTGCAAAACTTTAAAAAAAAGTTAGTTAATATTAAGTGTACTACTCTGAGTCTTGTATTTCAGGCATTAGAACATGCAGGAACAGTAAGTTTGACAGCATGGCTCCTTGCATAATGCTTCTGTTTTACTTATAAACAAAGAGATTTCTGGGACTCACACAGAAATCAACACAGTGAAAAGACCAAAGATATACTTAGAGAATGGAAAACTTTTAAGAAAAGTGACACGAAATTGTCATTGACAATAAAACAAATATACTAGAGACTGTGAGAGGTTTAGCATTTTGTTAATGCTCTTTATTTTTATGTTCAGAAAATAATTATCGTGCTGAGTAAAGTCATATTTACAGGCCAGAAGCAGAAAAGTAGCGAGGCATTTTAATCACCTCTCTGTAGTCAAAGACAAACCATGTGATGTAAAAGGGATTTTAGAACTTCCAGTTCTGAACATATAGGAGATGTTTAAACAAGACAGAATAGAAGATACTACATGTAAAATGGAATCTGAATCAAGACAAAAAAATCTTATTTATTATGTAATGTAATTATGTTAATAATCTATGCTTGCAGAGGATGTAATTATTAATAGTTTGCTGGAGGCTGCTAATGAAGTAACCAAGCTAATATGCCTGAGAGTGCATATATTTCTCACATGATATTTATCATAACATCATTTGATCATTCAGCTCCAGGGAAAAACACCAATATTGATGAAGAACCAATGTAACCTAAATGCAGATGAAAATTAAGAAATGATTTTGTTATCTTGAAAAATATTGTTCATTGTTCCACTTCCAGGTCCATAGCTTCTGATCAAATATTTAAGTAATAATGTGAAATGGGAATTCAGGAAAATATTAGGAATAAGCATTTACTTAAGGCCAACAATCTATGTCTACTTCTAAAAATATTCTGAAAGCATTTTCTTCAAGCAGGATATGAAATGGACTTTCACAATATGTGAACAATAAAGTCTGCTCATACAGGAATATTCCTGCTCTGAGATTGAACCACTCATCTTTACCAAAAAAAAAAAGAAGTTATTTTTGAGCAATTTGCAGAGCTCAGTATTAAACTGCAACTATTACATGTGGCTTCTTTCTGTTGCTATGGGCAAGTTACTTGAATGACTTCAACAGATTCTTGAACTCAACAGAAATTGCTTCCCACTCAGTTATAATTTTACCATGCAGAGGCTAGAAATTGAGAATAAACAATGAAAGAGGTCGTTCAGGTTCACATTTAATGCTCTGTGTAGGATGTAGCCAATGACTGGGGAGGGAAACATGACCTAATGGTAGAGAGATCTTGCTTTATGATCTGAAAGAAAGTCTGGCATCTCTGACTTTAATTTCACACAAGTAAATGGAAAAAAAAAGGCTGTCATGAAGGAACAAATATAGCTGGTAAAGTCATGTTTTTAAAATTTTATCCTGCAGAAATAAGTAAATAACCACCAATAAAGAAAAACACAGAATGTGGATTTCTTATAATCTGAATATGCCTGTGGAATCATTTGTCAAATAACTGATATATCATTAGATAAACATTGAAGACATGAAAGGCAGAGAAAACATTTTTCCCCAAAACAATTTTCCTGAAATCCATAGTTTTATTTACTGACAAGAAATTTGGTGGGTGTATTAGGCAGCTCAAGACAGCAAAATACCATAGACTGGGTGGCTTATACGACAGACATTTATTTATTCCTCACAGTTATGGAGGCTGGGAAGTATGTACCTGAGTTCATTCCTTGTCTTCCTGAATGGTATTACTGAATATATCATGATTTTTTTATTCTCCTGTTAATGGACATTTGGGTTATTTCCAACTTTTGCTGTCATGAATAAAGCTGCTTTGAACTTGCTTGTATAAATCTTTGTGTGCACATATGTTATCATTTCTCTCAAGTAAATACCTAAGACCAAAATTGCTGGATCTTAGGGTAGGTGTGTGCTGAACTTTATAAGAAACTGCCAAACACTTTTCCAGAGTCATTTCCCATCATTAATAACTAAGAGTTGCAGTTGCTTGGCATCCTAACATTTGATTTTTCTGTTTGTTAGTTTTTGTTTCATAATGAATCTCTGCTATAAAATAACACTGATCTGAGCAGTTCATTGGAGCTGGATGGCCAAGGGTAGTCTCACTTGTATATTTGAGGGCTACCTATTTGTTAACTGAGATGATGGGCATGCTTGGCCTTGTGTGTTTTGGAAGCTAGCAGGACTCTTTCACTGGGTAGCTAGGTTACAAAATGAGCAAGAGAAGGCAAGCTCTCACTTTAGAAATCTCTGTTTAGGTCATGTTTGCTAATGTCTCAGTAGCCAAAGAAAGTCACATGACTAAAGAGCATATTTAGGAGGTGGAGAAACAGATTCCACCTTTAATGGGAGGAGGTGAAAAGTCACATTGGGAAGGAGCATTGCCACAGAGATAAGAAGTATTAATATTCGATGCTTTTTTGCAATCTTCCCTTTGATTGCAAATTGTTTTATTATTCTTACGTGAAAAATATAATACCTTTCCAGAACCCCAAAAAGTTTCTTATCAATGATGGCATCAAACTCAAAGATCTAGATATCTAAATTAGATACAAGTGTAGACGAGGTGCCAGTAACTATAATCAAAGCTCAGTCAGCAAAGCAGAGCTACTGTGAGTGTTGTTAGATTAAGGGATTTATTGTGCGAACTAGATCTTACACAAAAGTGGGAGCAGATGGAATAAATGTGAGGGTTGCTGGAGGACCAGAGAGTCACTAATGAGTTTACCTAACGTGCTGGTGCAGGTGGACAAGTCAGAGCCTTCAGGGGAATCTGAGAGACCAAGCATAACTAGCCACCATGGTGGCCAAAACGAAGAAGTTCATGGAGAGGTTTATGGGAAGTTGCTGCCACTGTGGAGCTTTCACCTTTGTGGATCCACAGCCAAGCATCTGACGGTAGAAGTGCAGCTGCTGCTGGTCGTCAGTGTCACTAGCCCTGAAGATGAGTGAGACATGTGGCAAAATAACGTGGTATAAGCCAATGAACACATTTGCCCCTGTCCGCTGCCACATCTGACACTGACAAACTGTTCAGAATAATGGTCACTGCTTCACCTTTGTGATTTAAATCTTACCCAAGTTCCTCTCTTGTCCAAATCTAAAACAGAAAGAGAAATTCTGGGAAACGTGGTTCTCTGTTTAACCAGGTTGACATAGAATAATCCAGCATATTATTACTAGTTTAATTTTTTAATTTTAGCATTGTAGTACTTCTGTTGTGTATCTCATTGGGTTTTCATTTATACTATGCGAATGGCTGTGCTTATTGGTGAATCTTACCCCTTATTTTGTGAATGTCCAAGTTTTGTGCCAGTGTTCATTAGGTTGTTTTTTATTACTGAATTTTAGAAACTCCTTATATATTCTAAATACAAATCCTTTGTTGTGTAAATATATTGCAATGATTCTATCATTGAGGTTTGCCTTGTCATTTTCTTAATGATGACTATTTTTGAAAAAAAGTTTTTAATTTTAGTGATGTTCAGCTTGTCAAATGTTTTATTATGTTAGTGATTTTTGTGTTCTAAGAAATCTTTAAATACCCCAAGTTTGCAAAGATATTCTCTTGTATGTATTTTCTTCTGGGAGCATTTTAGATTGAATTTTTATGTTTGGATTTACAATCCATTTTGAATTAATTTTTGTACACTAAGTGAGGTGTTGGTCAAGTTACATTTTTTCCCATGCAGATATCCAGTTCTTCTGGCACTATATATGGAAGACCACATATATCCTCTCTGTACACATTAAATTTCATTGGTACTTTTATAAAAATATTTTATATCTCATTATGTGTGTATTTACTTCTGGATTTTCTATGTTGGTTAATTGATCTATTTTTCTATTCCATACTAAGAATTATTGTAGCTTTATAGCAATTCTTAAAATAATACAAATATTTCAAATTTGTTTAATTTAAATACTAAAAAAAATTCCAGGTCATTGGCATTTCTATGTAAATATTAGTATCCGATTGTCAATTTTTCTACCAAAAAAATTTACCTGCTTGAATTTTCATTGGAAATGAATTTAAATCTATAGA
The DNA here is from genome assembly GCA_004363605.1 of Indri indri. Classification (NCBI taxonomy): domain Eukaryota; kingdom Metazoa; phylum Chordata; class Mammalia; order Primates; family Indriidae; genus Indri; species Indri indri. Next base: position 17,664 of record RJWJ010029104.1, read on the forward strand.
ATTTGGGGAAAATCAGTGTTTTTACAATATTGTGTCCTCTAACCTATGAATAAGACACATTCCATTTATTTAGGTCTTCTTTAATTTTATTAAATAAAATTTTCAGGTAAAAGCCTTATACCTATTTTGTCAGATTACTGAAGTTTTCTTGTTTTCTTTTCTTTTGTTGGTATTGTAAGTGATATTGTTTTTAATCCCCTATTCCCACCTCAATCTTATTGTCAACATGCAACCAGATTATTATTCAAACAAAAATTAGATAATGTCATTCCTTGTTTCATAACCAGCAAATGGCTTCTTCTATTACTTATAATAAACACCCAAATCATTTTAATAGCTTAAAAAGTCCCATGTCATCCTTCCTCATCTCCTACCAGTTTCCACCTTACTCCCTCTCTGGCAGCTATGCTGACATCCTTGCTGTTTCTTCAAATGCCTCCTCCCAAAGAGGCTTGGTCATTGTCGTTTCCTTTGTCTGTAAGGGTCTACCCCAAATATATGCATGTCTCCCTCCTTCACTGTCTTCAGGTGTCTCCTCAGATATCACTATATTATTTATTCCTCATCACTTTATATGAACTATATTCAACTGATCCCTTCAATGCCCTCTTCCCACCATCCAACTTATCTGGGTGACCTTACATCTAAGTTTGTCTAGGATGTCCCAAGCTTATGCATGCTGAGCTGGCATCCCATCTAGTTTTCAGTTATTTTATTCTAAAAAAGGTCCCAATTTGGACTATAAATTACTTATCACCCTACCTTTATCCTGATTGATTTTTCTTCATGACACTTACCAATTATTTGTCATACTGTACCTTTGCGTGTTTGTTTGTTTTCTAGGTGCCCCTTTTAATGGGATTGTAAATTCCATGTGACAGTCTTTATTGTTAACTGCTTTATGTCTAACCTTTAGGACATCACCCAGAACACAGGACTCATTAAATATTTGTTGTATTGAGTGATTAATAAACAAACTAGTTGCATGACTTTCGGCAAGTCACTTTACCTTTTGAACTTCTGTTTTCTTTTCCCTTTCTCTACAATTAGGTCCTAGATTAAATGAGATCGTAAGTCTAAAATCCAATAATTGCTTGTGAAACCTTCTTCCTTTCTAGCACAAGTTTCATTTAAGTTGACAGTTGTTCTGTGTAGAGGGAGAATATTAGAGCAATGTTTTTAATAAGCTAGAGTAATCATCCAAAGCAATAAAAGACATTGCTCTAAAATGGAGTTTCACCTAAGCAATGTGGATTGATTTAAAAATAACAACCAGAGTGGCTTTACTTGCATGAAGAATGAGCATAAATCCTTATTAATAATTTTCTGACTTACTTGAGTTTTTTAAGGTTCTTGCAAAATTAAAAGTATATTTTATGGGGTAAGTGAAGTTATTTAGGGAATTTAATTTATGATGATGATCTCCAGATTTCCATTTCTAGCCCAGACCTATCCATCCCCTGAACTCCAGACTCATACAACTAACTACCTCCATGAGATCTCTGCTTGGTTTTCTAATAGGCACCTCAAAACTAACATGTTCGAATCTAAGCTTCTCATTTTCTGTCAAAGCCTACACTCTCAAAGTCTTTCTCGTTTCAGTAGATCGCAATTCCATTCTTTCAGTTGCTCAGACCAAAATCTTTGCTGTCACTTTGATTCTTCTTTTATTTCATACCCCATTTCCAATATATCAGCAAATCCTACTGGCTATACCTTCAAAATAAACCAAGAATCAGACCAGTTCTTACTCTCCTATACTTTTACCTGAGTGTAGCCAACATTGTAGTTCTCTGAATTACTGTAGTAGCATTTGAACTTGATTTCCCTAGCTTCTGCCCCCCTTACCCTGGACAATCACCTATGTCTATTTTCAACAAAGCATCCAAAAAGATCATTTTAAAGCCTAAGTCAGATCATGTCACTTCTTTGCCCCAAATCCTCTAATTGCTTTCATCTGACTCAGAATAAATGCCATGTTCCTGTTAGGGGCCTGCTGCCCCTCTAAATTTATCTTTTACTGCTATTTTTCTCCTTGCTCTGTTTGTTCTACTCATGGAGGCATAGAAAACACCACATACCTCTTACCTCAGAAGTTTCACTTGCTACCGGCCTTGCCTAGAATGCTCGTGCCCGCAGAGGTCTGGGTGGCCTGCTTTCTTACACACTTCATGTCTTCCTTCAAATGTCACATTACCAGAGTGGCCATTTCTGTGCCCTTGATGTAAAATAGCAATTTCCTTCCTGGTTTCCTCCTCATTTCTTGTTTCCTTGTTCCTACTTCCTTTTTTCTGCTTAGCAGTTATCACCGTCTGAAGTACTGTAACAACATGATATATTTATTATGTGTTTTATCTATCTCCCTCTACTAGAATGTAAGTTCACAAGGGCTACAGTTTTGTCTGTTTTGTACCCTTCCTATAACTCTCCATTCTCTGGAACTAGACCGTGAACATAGCAGATGTTCAATAAATACATGGTTATTGAAAAAACTTTCATTATCCAATGTTCTTCTTCCTCTTCCAGCCTTTAACTTTAGCTTTGTTTTCTCTTCAAATTACTCCTTGATAAAGCAAACTTATTTTAAATGAGTTGCCTTTAAATTAATGTGCATTTTTAAATTTTGTTTTCTTAAAACACTTAGTTATGAAGCTAAAAATAGCATAAATGCCAACAGTGTAAAATGCCCAATCACACTTGTAAGCCTCATCTTCCGAATGACCAACACATGCCTGGAGTCCAGGGACATGACAGGATTGGCCATCAGTCCTTCTTAGCTCTCAGAGGAAGTGGGCTGGCAGAATCAGAGGTACTTTGATGCCTTTCCACTTCTTTACCCAGGCCTCTTCCACTGCTCAATTCTTGCTGTTTGAGTTCTGCAAACAGCCCACCGTGCATGCATAAGTCTTCATGCTACATTCTAGTTGTTCAGAGTTCCCTGCTGCAATACCCTACTAAAGACTTTCCCAACCAAAGTGTTCTTTAATCCTGGAAGTGCTGGTGTCTATTTGTTAGCGCTCACAAAGATCTGGAACTTTATATGGTCCACCAGACAATTTTCTAAGTGAGGGAACTAGAACTCAGAGACATGAAATGACTCATACAAAACCACTCAGAGCTGGGAACAGCCTCCAGGCCTCCAGTTCCCTGGTCTTGTTAATCTGTCCTGCATTGTATTTCATCAGCCAGCCATTCACATTAGTTAAATATAGGAAATAACCTAAAAGTCCAACAAGAGGA
>RJWJ010029105.1:0-20881 GCA_004363605.1 Indri indri
AAAAATGATATCACGATGAGGGTTCTGATTATGAATGAACTATGTTGAAAAAGTCTTACATCAAAAAGTGCATGCCGGTGGTTCTACATGACATCATCTGATGGATACAAGAAAGATTCTATGTTGATTCAAGCTACTATTTTATTGCAGTTGTATCAAATAAGTTAAGCCTCCTCTTAAGGACTTTAAAAATGTTTACCTTTTTCAGGCAATTACTTAACTTTGCAATTATCCAGAGAGTGAGCTCATGTGGAGAACAAAATATAGTAAATAATTTTAACACATGCTATTAAACATCAGGATTTTCATCTGCTACTTTTAAATAGAGTTGATTTCTTTATGGATATTCCCTATAGATTGAGTCATGATCATCATATTCTCTGTCGGTTCTTTATTATGTTCTTTGAACGTATTAATAGTAGCTGTCTGCTAAATTCAACAATTCAACTTACAGGGTCCCTTTGAGTCTATCTTCATTGATTTTTTTTTCCCCCTCCTTGAGTGTGGGCCACACTCTTCTGCTTTTTAGTTCACAAATTTTTATTGAAAACTGGACATTTTAGATAGCATAACAACTCTCGTTCTAATTTTCTTTTGTTTTCCTCCTGAGAGATTTTGTTATTGTTGAGTTTTTTGTTTACTTTTTTTCTTATTTTTTTAAAAAAATAATTAGCCTAGTTAATCAGAAGAACCTATCACCCCATAGTATGTGGCCACTGATGTCTCTGCTCAGATTTTTAAAAAATTCTTATTTTCATTTTTCAGCCTGGCTTCTTAGGGGTCATCCCTGTGTTTGCATAGCTTAGTGGTTAACCAATGATCACTCGGTCACAGATTGGGCTCAAACACCTCTAGTGTATAAGGCTTCCACTCTCTGTTAGTGGATTTGTGTTTGGTCTGGGGAGTGTGATCCAAGTCTGGGCAGTCTGATAGTGGGCCCCAGTTCTTCTTTTCTGCTAGGCCCTCCCAGGTCTCTACTGAATGAGGGCACAGGCTTCCAGACAGGCAGGGATGTATGAAATGCTTATCAAGGCCCTGAATGGCTATCTCATTTCCAGGATCTCCCTGTCCAGTTCTCAGGTATTCTACTCACACCTCAACAGGGACTGCAACCTCAGGCTAGGAGAGCTGCAGACTTTTCTCATTTGCTGCCAGGTGTGGGTTTTCCTTCTTCCACCCTAAATAAAGTTAGCCTCCTGCACCAGCAAAGCCGTTTGTTTTCACAGACTGCCTTGGAAGATTTCCAGATCACTGGGATAATTGTTTTTGTCAAATTTGTCCAGCTTTATAGTTGTTTTAGGGGGAGATGACCTGCTGATCTCTTTATTCCTTCATAGGCAAGGTTCTCCTGCATTCCTGACACTTGGATCATGCCTTTTTCAAGAGATTTCAAAAGCGTGCCTTTGGTTTACCTGCGGCATTGGGCATCATATCTTGGCAGGTGGCCACTCATCACTGCACTGAGAAAAGTAGTCAGATATCAGGCCTGTGTGATCTGAACATGAGTCTGGTAAGAGCAGAAAGAGATTAGCATTTCAATTTTATAAAACGCTAAAGATGAACATTAGCTGATCAATTCCGTATTTCTAATTTAAATGTATAGTTTTTAATAGGCAATATCTTTCAAATGTTTTTCAATGCACAGCAGGGAAAAAAAAAACACGATAATCTACTAAACTTGTCCAGTTTGTCTTCTGGTTGGGAATATAGAAAATGCTGAAGGAAAAATGCATTCTGAAGAGAAACACTTCACCAGCATGAGTCAGTGGACACTCATTACACCCACTCAGGCTGTGGGAATTAGCACAGGCCAGCTCCCAAGAGAAAGCTTCTCCAGGTCCCTGTTTCTTAAATCCACAGAATCTTTATAAAATGTTATCTAAAAGTGCTTAATAGGTGAACAGCAGCACCAAGCATACACAAGACAGGATCAGCCTTTCTTTTCTTGTTTGTTTCCCCGTATCATGGTACCGTTCAGCATCTCTGGCTGAGTGAAGTGTGTACTGTAGTCTCACACCACTGTTCTTCCATCTGGACCCTGCCATCAACTCGAGGGAGGTCTGAACCTAGTCTTTATGTTCCGTTTTCCATCAGCAATGTCTAAACTTGAGATTTAGACAAATCTGGTACTCTGTTGAACTTGGACTCTCAACCAAGCATCATATCCCATCCAAGTACTTTTTATAAATGAAAGCTCATACAAATTTTTGCCACTTCCGAGAGACTACACTTTGGTACACAATTTCTAGTTTGCATCTCTATTTTTCTTCATTCTTGAAAATAGAATGGCAAGAACATATTTAGAAAATGATGCCTTCTCTATCAGAGATTTTTCTGCTTCTTCGTAGTGTGATATGTTTATAATTATGATTTATGATCAGTTTATAGTCAACATGCCTTGTAAAAAGAAAAATTCAGTCTATCGGTTTAAATCTCTAGGAATAAAAAATTAAATAGGGGAGGTGGGCTGGGTTCCAATCATCCATTAGGCTGATATATTTATAAAACAAAATAATTATGCCATAAAGTTAGCATAGATTGATTGGCCTGGATGTAAAAGCACTAAGAAAAACCTTTTAAACGTGGCCACTAAAATGTCCTTGCATTAAAGCACAGGTAAGATATTAATCAGATTTTTGGTCTCTGCCTATTTACTTCTTCTGGGTAAGAAAACTGAGGTGGCTATTATTCTGTTATGTTGGGCATTACCACACAATTTCCACTACCTGTGACGTCTGTGAGCTAAATCATTTAAAAAGAATTAGTCACTCTGTTCAGATTTTTTTTTTTCTGGCATGCTTTCACACCCTGTTTTGCTATTGCTTTAAAGCATTTTCCTCTTCAGTAAAAATAAGTTCAAAACATACACTACAGAAGTAAAAGCAGCTAGCTTAACTCACGCTTCCCTCTTACTCCCCCAGTCGTCTTAAGCAGCATCTTTCCCTTCCACACCTTCACTTGTAGGAAACAGAAGAGAAATTTCTCTCTTCTCTGATTATAATCTCCAATCTCTCCACTCTGATAAACCCAGGCACACAACACCTTTCTCTTCCAATAAACCTTTGGAAGAGGCTGCCAGCCGTGGCTTGTCACAGACATAGAACTGGTGACCACCTTGACCGACTATGTCATCTATTGACGACCAGCCAGAGGAAAGGGAGTTTGATTACAATAAAGTAATTAGGTTGGAAATAAACAATTACTTCACAGGCAAGCTGGACCACATGCATTGCTTCTGAGCACCTTGGGGGCCAAGTCATAAATCCCATAAAGCCTTTTGCACTTAGCATAGCACCTTACACAGAGTAGGCTGCGGGTTTGTAAATATTTGCTTAATGAATGATTGAATGAAACGGATGGGTGACTACAGAATAACGAAGCCTCCTCTCATGGGAAATTGACAACAGTTTTCCTGGAACGATGTAGAAAAACACCTGCCTTTACATACGAGTCTGAACTATTAATACGTATTTTTTAAAATCTTCTAGCCTTTGTAAATAAAATTCATTGTTTTTTATTTATCAGCGCATATAATCGTTTTGCTCAAATCCTGACAGTTGTTTCCCATTTTACCCAGAGTAAAAGTACTTACAGTAGCCTGTAACACCCAACAGGAGCGCACCTGGTTCTTCTCTTCCTTACCTTTCTGACTTTGGCTTTTACTCCTCTCTCTTGCTCACTTCTGCCACCCACATTGGCCTCCCAGATAGTTCTTGGATGCACCAGCTACATACTTAGAGGCCTTGGGATCTCTCTGCTAGCTATTTCATCTGCCTGGTTATTCTTCCCAGATAAGAACACGGCTCATTCTTCACCCCCTTTAAATGTCACCTTTGCACAGAAAGAAGATCACTTTGACAACCTATTTAATACATTCCCCTTACCCAAACCCTGCTTATCACTTTATGCTTCTCATTTTTTTCTTAGCACTTACCACCTCCTAATTTGATGCATAACTTAACTTATTTATCATGTTTTTGTCTGTCCCCTGTGACCTGCTTCCAATTCCACACTAGAATATAAATTTCGCAAGGGCAGAGATTTTTGTGTTTTGCCCCCTGTCATGCCTATAACAATGCATGGCACATACTAGTTGCTTAATAAATATTTGTCAAATGAAATATTATTTATAAAGTGTTTTGGACCAGTTACTATGTTAAGAGTTGGAAAACTAGTGTGGTGTATTTTAGTTATTCCTAAACTGGGCTACACATCAAAATCACACAGAACCCTTGTTAAAATAGATTCCTGGGCTCCACCAAAGAAAATTTTGATTCCGTGGTCTAGGATGGGACTCAGAAATATGTGTGGGAGACTCAGATGATTCTGATGGAGCCCCTGAATGGTAGAAAGAACACAATGTTGGAGTCATATCCATCTAACTTCAAATCTCTGCTTTGAAGTTTGTCAGCCGGGTGTGCAATCTTGGGCAAGTTACTTGTTGAAGTTTATTCCCTACCAGCCTGTTTTCTCATCTGTAAAGTGGGAACAACTATTTAGTGAATGAATGATCGAAGGAAGGAATAGATCAGAGGCCCTCAAAGGCATTTCTGTTATTAACATACCATAAGTAATGGAGGTAACACAGGCCTGAAACGCAAGAGGCATTTAAAGGATATTAATGACCTAGCTTTCCCTATGCATAGTTATATTTAACAAATAAGCAGAGGCATATCATGTCCATACTTGCAGCTTTCTTGGCTTGGCAAAAGCTAAGTTTACTGGGGCTTCATCCAGGCATGAACTATTTAATCTCTGTACTTGGAATAGATAGGGGCTGGCTAAAATTGTCAGGTTATTTTGTTGTTGATGTTGACTTTGGCCAGGGTTCCATGCTATTAGCTCTTTGGGAAAATGTCCCAAGTTTATGTGATAGGTACAATTTGATAAAAATATAGAAGTGGTATATTGCCAGGGGGGATTAATGAGTGGTCTTGCTTGAAATGACCCCATGTTCTCTTGATTCAATAATTTTGACACTGAAAAAGATTCTTTGTAGGGTTTTGGGAAACACACAAAGAGAATTCATGCACTGGTTTAAGAAGAAATCCAGAAGAAAGTACCCAAATGCTCATAGGTTGCTATCATACAAAAACTGAAGTTTTCCTGTAACTTTGGAGTTTATTTTCACAGAATAATTGGGGTAGTATTTTCCAGCATTAAGGAATTCATCCATAAATTCACTGTGGTTTTTCTCTGACACAACCAATAACAGGGTCTGCTGTCACAGAATTATTTATCTTCCGTGTACCCTCAGTTTGCAGTACAAATTAAAGGACAAGACAGAAAGGGAAAAATAAATTAGGGGGGAGTTATCAGTGTATTTTGCTGAAGAGAATACAGTCATGCACTGCCTGACAACATTTTGGTCAATGACTGACTGTATATATGACAGTGGTTCTATAAGATTATTATGGGGCTGAAAAAGCCCCATCCCCTAGTGACCTAGCCATCTTAATGTCATAGTGTAATGCATCACTTATGTGTTTGTGGTGATGCTGGTGTAAACAAACCTACCATGGTGCCCGTAGTGCAAAAGTATTGCTCACGTACTTCTGTATAGAACATAATACTTGAAAATGATAACAAAGTACTATGGTTTTGGTATATGTATTTCCTACCATTATTTTAGAGTGTCCTCCTTATAAAATAAAATGTTAACTGAAAAACAGCCTCAGGAGGAATACAGAAGAAGGCCTTGTTATCGTAGGAGATGACAGCTCCATGCATGTTACTGTCCCTGAAGATCTTCCAGTGGGACAAGATGTGGAGGTGAAAGACAGTGACATGGATGATCCCTACCCTGTGTAGGCCCAGGCTAATGTTTGTGCTTATGTCTTAGTTTTTAACAGAAAAGTTTAAAAGTTAAAAAAAAAAATGTTTTTTAAACAGAAGAAAACTTACAGCATAAGAATATAAAGAACTATTTTTGCATAGCCATACAATATGTTTGTGTTTTACACTGTGTTATCACAAATGAGTCAAAAGTTTAAGAAAACTTAAAAGTTTATAAAGTAAAAAAGTTACTGTAAGCTAAGGTTTATTTATTATTAAAGGAAAAATTTTAAATACATTTAGTGTAGCCTAAGTGAACAGTGTTTATAAAGTCTATAGCAGTGCAGAATGTCCTAGGCCTTGACAGTCACTCACCGCTCCCTCCCTGACTCACCCAGAGCAACTTCCAGTCCTGCAAGCTCCATCATGGCGTCCTATGCAGGAGTACCAGTTTTTGCCTTCGTGCTGTGTTTTTACTGTAGCTTTTTTTTGTTTAGATATGTTTAGATAACACAAAATACTTACCATGTGTTACAATTGCCTACATTTTCCAGTACAGTTTCATGCTATACAGGTTTGTAGTCTAGGAGCAATAGGCTATACCATACAGCTTAGGAGTGTAGTAGGCTACACCATGCAGGTTTGTGTAAGTCCACTCTACGATGTTTGCACAGTGAGGAAATTGCCTAATGACGCACTTCTCAGAGTTTATCCCTGTCATTAAGTGATGTGTGACTGTATTACAATGAGAGTGTATGATTATTAAACTAGAGATAGAAATTTTAACATTATTGAAATGAAAGTCTATAGCAGAATTTTAAATACCTATTTGTGGATAATAGCCAACTATAGCTTGATAAATTTGGGGGGAAAATTGCAGTTTATTTGGTGATCAAGCACTGCTTTGCAATTTTTTTTGTTATTGTATAATAGGCTATTGTATATCTCTTGAATCACGGTTTCACATTTATATGTTTATGATTCATCTCCTCAAAAACAGGTATCATGTTCTTTATTTCAAGGCTTTTATGGGACCTGGATCTGTGACTTCAACATAAGAAGAATGCAATAAGCTTTTATTCTTTGAGTGATGGGCTTGCCAAATATAATAACATGCTGCTTTTAATCCATGTAATCAAGGAAAGGAACATTAGCTAGAAAATTATAGAGAGTGCTATATATACCCCAGGGCCACACCCGTGCTGAGCGAACCCTTCAGGCATTCTTTCTCTTTTGCCCAATTTATTGCCATTAACACTCCTCATTTAAGAACAAAAAAAGTAAAATTAACACAAGCGAATGGAAACTTTCAATCCTAACTTCCAATACAAAGACAACTGGCTACTTGAGAAACAATATTGTTTAATATGCCCACCCTAACCAATAATAAATTATATGTTTTTTAAAAGACTGTTGGCAAAGTAGTGTGCGTAAGGCGCTGAAATCATAATTGGCACTACCGTTTTGGCCCTGTGACCAGTTTTACATCAGGGACTTATTTTCCGGTTTTTTCCTCTGAGTTGTTGTAATCATTTGCTCTAGTAGAATCTAAATTGAATGGCATGCACAATAAATGTGCTCCCTCCTGGAGCTCACACAGGCATTGTAAAATGCAAAGGAAAACAGTGGGAGAATTGAAGTGGTTCACACAGTGACCTTTTAAAAACAGAATAGGAGAAAAGAACATCTAAAAGCCCAGGTTAGTCCAGAATCCCACCCACAGGACTCCAGACTGCCCACCCCTCAACCCAATCAGTCATCTCCTCATCTCACAAAGAGACAGATCCAAAGACAATGTGGTCAGCCTAGATCCATTCAGTATAAAGCCCTCGGGTGAGGATGAAGTCTACTTTTGGAGAGTCTACGAAGTTATTTTGCCTAGGTTAGTAACCATACATAATGTTTTATTCTGTAGTACAAATCTAAGTTAAAGAAAAAGGGCTACCCTACCAAAGCTTTTTCTAATTGTTTGTAAAGGACTTTACAAGCAAAATGTATTTTCAACTGAACCAGTCTCTATCAGATATGATAAAAAAAAAAAAAAAAAAAAAAAAAAAAAAAAAAAAAAAAAAAAAAAAAAAAAAAGAAGAGATGATGTATCTAAATTCTTCTGTCCACCCAACTGGTGATCTGAAAATCAAATTTCTTTCTTTTCCTAATACCATTGCCAATAATAAATATTCCACTATTAGAACAGAGTTGATCCTTTCATCAGTACTGTGTGATGTATACCTAAATATAGGATTACTCTTGAAAGATTCTGGCTCTGGAGATACATATAGCAGTGATTTAAAGAAAAAGAAAAATTCATGAGACAACTCACTGAAACAAAGTAGCTGATATGCATAAATGAAGATTTCATTTAAAATAGAAGGTGTGAAAACTAACGGATATGACTAAAACAAGTTTGAGTAATTAAACCTGTGCCCCTATGACTTCTAAATAATATTAACAATTTAAACTTTACTCTCATTTGAAGCTCAGAAATGATTCTACCACCACCTCTGCCTTTACTGGTGTATAATACACCAGTAATTTCTGAGCACATTCTCCCTGGATCAGCTCCAGAAAATGAAGTCAACTGACCATAATATTCCTTGAATTATTTTTCCTCTCCTGGTGTCCTTGCTGGCACCATGACCCCACGTCTTCCCTGTTGACATCTAAGGTTGAGCCATCACCACAAGGTGGTGACAAATCACAGACAAGATCATGAGAAATTTGGATTTTAAAGCCAGACTATTCTCTGGGAGGCCGAGGTGGGAGGATCGCTTTAGGTGAGGAGTTCGAGACCAGCCTGAACAAGAGTGAGATCCCGTCTCTACTAAAAAATACAAAGAAATTAGCTGGACAACTAAAAATATATAGAAAAAATTAGCTGGGCATGGCGGCACATGCCTGTAGTCCCAGCTACTCAGGAGGCTGAGGCAGAAGGATTGCTTGAGCCCAGGAGTTGGAGGTTGCTGTGAGCTAGGCTGACGCCATGGCACTCTAGCCTGGGCAACAGAGCAAGACTCTGTCTCAAACAAACAAACAAACAAACAAAAAGCCAGACTATTGACTGCTCAGATGTATAGGTTCATCCAGGTCATTTTAATAACCATGTAAAAATGTAACTGAATTAATTTGAACTTCTCTTATCACGTTATTGTGGGGTTTGACTGTAGCTAGTTTTTTTTTTTATTTTTCATCTTTCTTCCCTAATAATGATGCTATTCAAGGCTATCCCTTTTCCTCCGAATACAGTTGATACTTTGCCCTATGGGTTTTGATATAAAGGGTTTTCTTTTCCGTTGCTTTCTATATGGTTAATTGAGGGTTTTTTTTTTTTTAATGTTTTCTTTGTGATCCAAGGATTCTTGAAGGGCATGTTTCCTAATTTCCAAGTATTTATGACATAGAATATTAAGTACTTTAAAAACAAGAGAATCACCTTGTCATTATTTTTTAATGATTATGATTATTGAATCTAATTTCTAAAAGTTATTAAAATTTTCTTTGTGTTTAAGAATATGAATGATTTCTGCAAATGTTCCATGGATAGCCAGAGAAACACATTCTCTATTTGAGACTGTGAAGCTTTTTTTTCCTCTGAGTGTGTGTGTGTGTGTGTGTGTGTGTGTGTGTATAAAATAATATATAATTTTGCTGCTGTGTTGTTTGGGTGTATGACTGTTATTTTATGCTTTATTATTTCCTTCTTTCTCTTAATTAGTCCTTTTAACCCTTCATTCCACTGTGTCTAACATTTGTATTGACATTCTTTGCTTCTCTCTGTATTTGCCTGTTATCTCTTTGGCCCTTCCATTAATATGATTTTTTTTCACTTTGTTTTAATTATATTCCTTTTAAAATATAATTTTTTTTTCTTTAATACCAATCTTACTACCTCTGATTTTTACTGGAAAAATTCAAACCATTCACATTTACTCTAATGATTGATATAAATGATGTTTATTACTTCCATCTTAACTTTATCATTGTTATTTCCTCTTCATCTTTCTTCTTTTTAAAATTTCTGCTGTTTTGAAAAATATTAGTATTTTTTTTAGATCTGTACAAGTTCGCCTTTGTTTTGCAATTTGAAAAAAGGTCATTCATTTCATAGATTTTAACACCATGCTTTTTCATTTCACCTTAATCTTTTACCATCAATTCTATTTTATTGAGCTATAGTTGACAGTTATAAACAAATAAGTATTTAAAAGTTTCACTATAGAATTTCATTTTAATAGCATTAACATTTCTTTCTTTAGTTTAATAATCACACAACACTTCTATTGAAATATTTGAAAGGATGAAATCAACTATTCTTTTCAGCAAAATACACTATCTCCCAATGGAAATTTATCTTTTCCTTTACATCTTGTACTCCAAAAAGATAAAAGTTTTAGAGTATGTTCACTTCTCCCCTTTTTTACTCAAATGAGATATTTGGAGTGCCTTTACATAACTATTACCCTAACACCTAACTTTTTCAATATGATTTCATTCTTTTGGTTCTAAAGTTCTATCATAATTTTCTTGAAGTCCCTTCTCCTCCAAAATCCCTTTTGACAACATATACTACACATTTCTTACCCATTTAAATTCATCACGTTCTCTTCTTTTCTTTTCCTTTATCTTCCTTCTATTCCCATCTAAAGGTCTCTTTTCTGGTTTATTTGTTATTTGGTTGGCATATAACTATTTTTCTGAAAATGTTTGTCAGATTTGTCAGGTGGGAGACATCAAGCAGTCCGCCAACATTTATGTTCTTCCAATGATGTAATATAATTTTCACCGGACAGTGGCTATCTAGAGAGTATAACTACGTTTTTCAGCCCTCCTTATAGCTATGCCTAACCAGTTCTCACCAATGACATGTGACCAGAAGTGATGTTTATTACTTCTGACCCAATGCTCTTACAAAGCAGGTGTCTAATCCTGTTCCTCTGTTACCGGCTGGGTGTGGATGATAAACATGAGGCTACAGGGAAGAGTATAAACGCATGATGGAAGGAGCTTGTGTTCCTGAATCACTGCTTTAGGAAAAGCATCACTCCATTGCCTATACCCACACACCCCTTTTTCCTGAACAACTGCACCAACTTTCAATTATTACATGAATGATAAATAACCTTTTGTTGTAAGTAAGCCACTGCAGCATTTTGATTTGTTATAGTAGTTGGCAACACATTAACAAACACAGCTACTCTCTTATCTTTGCACACCCTCAACTCTCTTTCTTTTGCTCTGAAAGGTGAATGATATCTTAGCTAGGTATAAGTCTATTGGGTTATAATTTTTTACTCTTATCTTTCTACAGGTAGTATTTAACTATTAATATATATTACCTTTCAGTATTTTAGATGAAATGTCTATATTCTTTTATAGGCTACTTTTTTATTGAGACATAATTCAGGCCATGAAATTTGCCCCTTTAAAGTATACAGTTCAATGGCTTTTAATATATGCACGGAGTTGTGCTACCATATCCACAATCAATGTTAGAGCATTTGAAGAAAACCCTGCACAAAACTCCATATCCGTTGGCAATCACTCCCTGTTTTCCTCCAACCCTCCCAGCTCTAGGCTGCCACAAATCTACTTTTTGTCTCTATAGTTTTGCCTATTTTCAACATATCATATAAATGGAATCAAACAAGATATAGTCACACGTGATTGGCTTCCTTCACTTAGCACAATGTTTTTGAAATTCATTCATGTTGTAGCATGTACTAGTACTTCATTCTTTTTTATTGCCCAATAATATTTTATTGTAAGAATATTGCACATTTTATTTAACCATTCATCAGCTGATAGATATTTAGGTCTTTTCCACTTTTTGGCTATTAAAAAGAATGTTGCTGTGAACATTCATGTACAAATTTTTATGTGGGCATATTTTTTTATTTTTCTTTAGTATATACCTAGGAGTAAAATTGCTGGGTTATATGGTAAGTCTACATTTTACTTTTTGAGAAACGTCCAAACTGTTTGCCAAAGCAGCCACAACATTTTACATCCCTATTAACAGCACATGGGCATTCCAATTTCTCTACATCCTCTCCAACACTTGTTAGTATCTGTCTCTTGGATTATAACCACTCTAGTGGGTATGAGGTGGCGTCTCTTTGTGGTTTTAATTTGCTTCTCTGATGGCTGATAAATTCCTTTTGCTTGGAAGTTCGAAAGATTATCCTTTGAGTTCAGATTCTTCTTTAGAATATGACAAAGTGTGTCTTTTCTCATCCATCTTGGAACATGTTGAGTGATTTACTTTCTCTTCAGTATAGAGAAAACCATTTTTCCTTGATGAATTTCCCAAGTTAAATTATTTTCCCTTCTGCATGGTTTTTTTTTTTCCCTCTGAAGTATATGCTCGGTTAGGCTTCCTTCATCTCTTCTCCAAGTGTTTGATGTTTTACCTCATACTATCATTTTCTTTGTATTTTTGCTCTATGCTTAAAAGTAATTAATTTATTCATTCATATTTAAAAATTCAGTAATACCTTCAGACTAGCTTATGGCAACACAACCATGTATTTGAGAATAACTAGAAAGGCTGGACAAATTTAACACCAGTTCTAAAGCACTTGAGAACTAGCAGGATAGCATGAAGTCAAGGGACCAAGAAACAACACAAGAGTGGAAGAGAAGAGAGATAAGTGCAACATTCATTACCACTTTTCCCATCAAGGTGTTTGCTAATTTGAATGCCACTAGGTGGACAAAGTTTCTTTCAGTCTTATTGAGTTGGGGAATAAAAATTTTAGCTCAGAAAATACGTAAGGCGTTGTTACACACATAAAACTTTCAGTCAGACTTTTGAAAGGCTCCACACTAAAGTTAGGGATTGACTGTTTATACATAAAGACTCATAAGACTAATTGAATCTGCTTAATACATGATTGGATTATGATAATCTTTCCCTAGGCTAACTGCCTCTTAGAAGCTAAATGTAGTCTTCTGGAGAAAGACGACATTATCTAAAATCTCAAATTATTTCTCAAGTTTTCCTGTGAAATATTTGGCAATCCAAGAGACAAGACAAAACAAATGAAGATCAAGAGAAAAAATAGACAACAGAAACAGATGCACAAGAGATGGGAAATTGGAGTTATCAAATATCCCCACTGAAGCAGAGACAAAATAGAAATGAAAAAACACAGAAAAAAGGGTACAAAATAACTGGCACACTGTGAAAAGAATTAACCTGTATAAAATTGGAGTTCCAGAAGGATAGAAATGACAAAATGAGAAGGAAATAATACTTGAAGAGAAAAGAGTTGAGAATTTTTAGAAACTGAGAAAAGACATCAATTCACAAATTCAAGAAGCATGATGATCACCAAGCAGGACAAGAGAGAAATTCACAAGTAGGAATATCATATTTTTTAAACTGCTGAAAACCAAATACAAAGAGAAAAATCTTAACAGAAGCCCTGGAGGAAAATACATATTGTGTTTAAAGAAATAACAACAAAACTAAAGATTGACTTCTCAATAGAAAAAAACAAATATAAAAGTTACTGGAATGACATGTTCGAAGTGCTGAAAGAAAATAAATGCCAACTTAGAATTCTATATGCAATATCTGTTTTCTTAAAGATAAAAGAAAAATAAAGACATTTTAAAATCATCCATCACACTTCCCTCTCAAATAAGAAACTTAAAAAAAAGTCACTAGTTGACTAACGTGAAAGGAAATAATAAAAAGAGTTATTTAGGTAGAAGGAAACATCCTGTGTAAAAACATGGCAATGCAAATAAATAAATAAATAAATAAAAATAAGAGCAATTAGAAGGATAAATATGTAAGTGTAAATAAATACTGAATGTATTAAATAGTGATAAAATCAATGTCTTATAGAGTTAAAAATGTATATAGAATGAACATACTTAACGAAAATGCTAAAAATGGCATGAAAGGGGTAAATATGTAAGTGTTCTAAGGTCTTTGCATTGTCTGGGAAGTGGCAAAAGTGTTAATCATATTATTATAAAACCATAGTAAGTTATGATATATGTTGTAATATCTAGAGTAACCATTAAAAGAATAGTAAAGGAATTAGTAAGCTAATAGAAAAGAGGTGGAATTTTAAAATTTCATCCAAAAGAAAGGAGAGAAGAAGGAATATAGTAAAGTTGGCATGTATAGAAAACAAATAGGAAGATGGCAGATTTATAACTAAATATGTCAGTAATGATGTGATATAATTGGATTAAAAATTGCAATTAAGATAAAAATTGTTGACAGCCAACAACATCCTGCTAACAAAAGATTACACCTTACATTTAAGAATATAGTATAATTGAATGAAAAAAGGCACAGACATATATGCCATACAAACAGTAACCAAAAGGAAATTGGAATGGACATTTTAAAATCAACAAAAGTAGATTTTACAGTAAGAAACATATATTCCATAATGCTGAAAATATCAACCAACCAGGAATACTATATACAATAATTCTAGATATGTATACATTTATTAACATAGCCTCAATATACGTAAAACAAAAATTAACAAAACAAAGTTAAAAATAGACAAATCAATAATAATGACAGAAGAATTTAACATAATTTTTTAAAAAGTCAAAAATAAACAAGCAGATTAAAAAAATAAGGATATAGAGCATTTGAAAAAGTCAATTAAGAAATGATTTAATTGATAAACTAGAATAATAACAAAATATACATTTGTTTTAAGTACACATGAAACATTTACCAAAATCAGTAATATTCTGGGCCATTAGGCAAGCTTGGGTCAGTTTTAAAGTTTTGAAATATATTCTCTGACCACAGCAAAATAAAGGTAAAAAGCAATAACAAAAAAGAAAGTTAGAAGATTTCCAAATGTTTGGAAAATAAGTAATATACTTCTACATAAGTCATATATCATGCATGGCCACAATGGAAATTGAAAAATAATGTAAATAAATGGTAATTAAAATATGACAACTTGTAGAATGCAGCTAAAGCCATGCATAGAGGGAAGCCTCTAGCCTTATATGTATATATTGGAAAGAAGAAAGGTTTAAATCAGTAATTGAATATTAATCTTAAACAAACAGAAAATTAAATTAAATATAAATAAAGAAGGAATGAAAAATAATAAAGGTTAGAACAGCAAGTAATGAAATGCAAAAACAAATGTGAAAACAAAAGAATCAACAAAGCCAAAAGTTGGTTCTTTCAAAAGGAAAATTAACAACACTAATAAGACTGATAAAGAAAGAAAGAAAGAAAGAAAGAAAGAAAGAAAGAAAGAAAGAAAGAAAGAAAGAAAAACAGAGATGACAAGGCTCAATTTAGCCTCGTGGAATGGTGTCATTACTACATTTTTAACAGATATTCAAAATATAACAAAAGTATAAGCAATCATATGCCAATAAATCTGAAATTTTAGATAAAATGCACATATTTCTTGAAAAACACACTTTACCAACAGTAACTCAAGAATAAGTAGAAAATAAAAATATTTCTTTATTTATTAAGGAATTGAATCAGTTATTAAATAATCTCTCCACAAAGAAAACTCAAAGCCCAGATGGCTTCACTTGTGAATTCTCCCAAACATTGAAGGAAGCAATAAAACCAATATTATAAAAACTCTTTTAGAGAAAAGGAAAAAAGGAACACTTCCTAACTCATTTCATGATGCAGTTAAACTTCGATAGAAAAATCTGATAAGAATATTATAAAAAAGAAAATTATAGGCAAATTTATCTTATGAAAATAGATGAAAAAATCCTAAACAAAATATTAGCAAACCAAATCCAGCAATGCATAAAAGGAATAATACATCATGACCAAATAGGGTTTAAAATTAAAAACTCAATGCAATTTATCACATTACAAGAAAAGAGGAACAAAATCATGTGGATTTTCTTTCATCTTTGTTATTATCATAGATACAGAAAAATATTTTGATAAAATTCAGCATCCATTCATGATAAGCATTCTTAGATTCTAGGAATGGAAGGAAACTTCCTTATTCTGATAAGAAGTATCTACAAAATATTTAACGGTGATTCATTAAGAGATTTCCCCTTGATGTTAGGAATGGAGATAGGGTTGTCCACTTTTATCACTTCTATTTGACATTGCCCTGGAGGTCCTACTTAGTACAAGGCAAGAAAAAGAAATGAAAGGCATAGGAATTGGAGAGGAAGAAATAAAGTTGCAATTTGGGGAGACAAAATGATTTTAAACGTAGAAAACCCAAAGGATTTACAGCCAAATTATGAGAATTAATAAGTAAATTTAGCAAGTTTGCCATATAAGAGATTAATAAAAACAAATTGTTTGTACTAGCAACAAGCAAATAGAAATTTAAATTTTAAAAATATGTTTACAATTACATCAAAAAACAGCAGACATCTCTGAATAAATATAATAAAAATGTACAAGACCTCTACACTAAAAACTAAAACAATTAAAAAACCAAAAACATTATTGAGAGAAATTAAAGAAGTCCTAAATAAATGAAGGATATATGCCATGTTCATGAAAATAAGTCATTATTGTGTATTAATAAAATCAATTCTCCCCAAGCTCATCTATAATTTTAATACAATTCCAACCAAAATGTCAGCATATTCTTTATAGACATTGATGTCCTGATTGTAACATTTACATGGAAATTCAAAAGGCCTATAATAGTCAAGGCTATCTTTAAGAAAAAGTATAACTGCAAGACTTATTCTTCTAGGCCTCAAGACCTACTATGAAATGACAGTAATCAATACTTTAAGCCATTGTTGTAGGAATAGGCCAATAGAACAGGGGGATAGAAACAGTCACACATGCATGACCACCAGATTATAACAAGGTCACGGGGTGGTATGGCAGGGAAAGGACAATAATTTCACTAAATGGTGCTGCCATGCAAGTTGAATACCATATAGGAAAAAAGTGAATCTTGATTCCTACTTCACCATACACAAAAATCAATTTCAGATAGAATATAGATGTAAATATAAAGGGTAATATTGCGAAGCTTTTAAACATAGAAGAATATCTTCGTGATTTTGGAGTAAGCAAAAATATTTTTTAAACACAATTGGTGCTGAAAAAAGGCACTCAGCATAAAAGGGAAAATCAATAAATTGGATTAAATTAAAATTAAGGGATCCTTCATTTATCAAAAGATACCACCAAGAGAATGAAAAAGTGGGAATGGGAGAAAATATTTGCCACCCAAATTGTGCAATAGTAAACTCAAATTGTGGTTTTTAAAATCCCTCTATCAAGGTGCCCATTATTTAAAAAATCAAAAAAAGAATAGATGTTGGCATGGATGTGGTGAAAAAGGAATGCTTATAAAATGTTGGTGGGACTGTAAATTAGTGCAACTTCTATGGAAAACAGTATGGCGATTCCTCAAAGAACTAAAGGTAGACCTGCCAGCAATCCCACTACCGGCTATCTACCCAAAAGAAATGAAGTCATTTTATCAAAAGACACCTGCACCCAAATGTTTATAGCAGCACAAGTCACAATCACAAAGATATGGAATCAACCTAACTACCTTTCAACGGATCAGTGGATAAAGAAAATGTGGTATATGTATATCATGGAGTACTATTCAGCCACAAAAAGGAATGAAATAATGTCTTTTGCAGCAACTTGGATGGAACTGTAGTCCATTATCCTAAGTGAAGTATTTCAGGGATGGAAAAACAAACACCACATGCTCTCACTAATAAGTGAGAGCTAAACAATAAATATACATGGTCATAAAGTGGTGTAACAGACATAGGGAAACTACTGAGGGATAAAAATTTGCCTATTGGGTGCATTGTACACTATTCTAGTGACAGGTACACTAAAATCCTTGACTTTAGCTTTAAACAATTCATCCATGTAACAAAAACATTTGTACCCCCTTAATCCTTCGGGGGGAAAATAGAAAAATGAATACTAAAATAAAAATTTCCTACAATTAAGTAAACAAATAACCAAAAAGCCAGTGAGAAATGGATGAAAGGTATGAGCAGATATTTTACAAAAGTCAGTATCCAAATATCCATATGAATAGGTCCTCAGCTTCACTAATCATGAGGGAAATGATAATTAAAGCACAGCGCCATGCCATTACAGACCCACAGAAGTGCTAAAATTAAAAAAAAAAAAAAATTAGAAACTGTCAAGTGTGGCCAAGAATATGGAGCAACTAGTACTTTCATGCACTTTTGTATACTTTGGGTGAGAAGGTAAGTTGATTACAATTCACTTTGGAAAATAGTTTGACGTTTTATTGTATAGCCAAACATTAGCATCATCTATGATCCAGCATTTCATGCCTTGATAATTTTGAACATGTGTCAGGAGACATACACAAGAATATTCATGTCAGTGGTATTCATAAGAGCAACATACACACACCCATGTGTGCACAAATCCCAAACAGTTCAAGTGTCCATCAATAGCAGAATGGATAAATAGTGGTATTTTAACACTGTAGAACATCACGCGGGAGTGGATTATACTCAATAATACGGATGGATCTTTAAAATATCCATAATGTTGAGTGATAAAAGAAAGAAGGCCACAAACAAGATGTTCCCATTTTTTTAAAGGCCAAATGCCAGAGAAATTAAACCTTGTATCACGTCCTTGTGCACATGGGTGTGTACATCTAGTTTCTTTTTTAAAGGAAGGGAATGATAAACAGAAAGCCAAGAGCCTCATGATAGCTGGAGGGAAAGCGAATTAATCAGTTATGAAATCTGACTTACATAAGTCATTGCTGACCATCTAGGTCTTTGGTTAGGTTATGATTTCATTGTGAGATATCCATATAATGGAATATTATGCAACCATTAAAATGAATATGTGTACATGCACACACCCACCAGAGAGAGAAAGATATTGAATAATGTTCCTTGATGTATCATGTGACAAAATCACTATCTTAAACAATATATGAAGGGGTTCATGTCATTTTTTAAAAAGACACATATACATATTTATATATGTTTGTGAATTTGTGTGTGTTAAAAGAAATCAGTGTATGTCAAAGTAATTATTTCTATATGGTGGAATTCATGTCCTTTGCGTTTATCTGTGGTGTTGTAAAGGTTCCATAGTGAACGTTGAACACTTTCTTAAAGAAAGATGCCATTAACACTTTTAGGTGTCTAATTCATCATCACAGTACTATTCAATGTTGAGTAAGCTACTCATTTTTACTACGGCTTTCATGCCCTGAAGCATCCACAAAATAGAACACTGTGTATTGAATGCAGTTGCTGTGCAAATGAGCCAGCCCCCACAATGGCTAAAATAATCGTACCAACAATCTGAAGTTATTAGTACCAATTTGAACTTACTAGTGCATTGGTGGCACAGTAACTTTCACCATTAATATTTCAACAGCTTTAATTCCTTGCATCTTTTATGATTTCGTATCTTCTTTTCTAGAAATGGAGAAAAAATATAGAAAGTCAGGTAGGTCAAGACAGAGAGTTCACGCTTCTGAGAATGTATGTTCTGAATGTAAAGAAGATAGAGGCACTTAGGTCAGCATCTGAACCTGAAGCTTGAGGTTAATTTCGATTTTAAAATCTGCCACTCTCATCTCACAAAGAGCCAGGTGTGGCAAACAGATCCTCTTGCATAAGTCTATAAAGCAAACCTCATCACCGAGAGTGTCAGAGCCCAGAGATTTATTATGAAGTGATATATTTTTCAAAGAGCAGCACAAAGAGTCTTTTAACACTGAATTTGTCAGGGACCTCGCCGACATCAAACAGATGCTTTTCACTTGGAGCATTTGACTCTTAAACGTCAATGTTTCATATGTTAAGTGATTGGAAACTTGGGAACCATGAAGTAATACTTTTCTCTGATTTGGAAAATTTGACTCTTTAACAATGAAACTTTAGATGCATATTAAGAAATACTTTAAGAAGTGGTATAGTGTTTTCTTTATAGAGAGACTATCATTTGGTTCGGGAATATTACTCTTTCAAGTATAAAAAAAAAACCCCCTAAAGTTGATTTCATGTTTTCACGGTTTTTTTTTTAACCCTCTCTACCCTTTCCCCCTTAACTTACCTACATTTCTCACTGATTTCTTCCAAAAAGCAAATAAGCACCACAAGTGTGAGGTGTGAATCTTTTATAAGACTTCTAACATGGGTCTTTTGCCTTCTTGCCTTAAGAAAGAAATCATATGCCAGAAGTCAATTACCGTCATGTCATGTTCTTGCACAAACATGGTGCCTCTCTTAAGATGAGGCTGTTGCCTGTGTTTATAGTTTTGCATGCATTTTAACCCAGCTGGTTATATTGAGCTTTCCTGGTTACCAATCATATCATAACCCAGAGAAAATATGTAAAGTGGGACAAGCAGAGCCTTGCTCTGGTTAATAGCTCCACTCAGCTTTTGGTCCAGCTAGCTCTAACTACATCTTGAGCTGGATCATAAGAGAAAGAGCTATTGCTTTTGGATTTAAGAAGTATGCAGTGCCCGGCATTCCTAATACACAGGAGGAACAGCTGGGCCACCCAACATGGTCTTAAACCTGTACCATAAATAACGAAACACAAACTAGAGCTTTCCTAAGTAAAGAAACTTACGAATTTCACTTGATAGATGTTTCTTTATATGATTTTTGCATTGCACTTTTGAATTTAACAAATAAAACAAAACTTCTTTGGTTACTCATTCTTCAGAGGCAAAGACTGGACTAAAAGGAATTATCATTTATTGACTATCTATAATGTACTAGAAACTGCACCACATCAGCATAAAAGTTGCTTTTGCTTAAGAACACTACAATTACAAATAAGAATAATCTTTTGCTTAACACCTATTATACTAGGCATAATATTAGCTGCTTTTTAAAACATGTCTAACCTAATACTCAAAATAGTCTTGACAGAGAGATATTATCTCGCTTTTCAAATGAGAAAAAAAATTCAGAGAAGATGGTTTATGTGTACGCAGTCACACCATGATGGACCCAGACTTCTAACTTTGTGTTCCTCACTTTAAGGTTCTGACCTTTCTAGTACATGTTCCTTTATTTTATGGAAAATGTAAATTAGGGATGTGTCTACTCTACTTAAAAGTGAGGCATTTGTTTGCCATAAAGGGAGAGAGTTTTG
>RJWJ010029106.1:0-20888 GCA_004363605.1 Indri indri
TTTAAAAAAAAAAAAATGAAATAGAGATGTAATCATTTTTGCTTAAGCATGATTAAGGAAGAAAAATTACCCTAGTTATCTACATTCATTCACTTAGTTAATGTAAATCCCAGAGGCCATGGAGGTAGTTAAATAAATGAATGGAAAAGGAATGCTCCAGTGAGGTGTGGTGTTTGTCTGCTGTAAATGAAGTTGTCATTCCTAAACCAATCAAATCATACATTTTTTATGAGAGGTTGCAACTTGCAGAGAGGTGGAAATGTTAGACACTAATTAATAAACGTGGCCGGCAAAGCGGCTCGAACAACTCAAGACTCCCAGTCTAAGCTGTGGAAGGATCATATTCGAATACAAAATTCATTGGCACTTATTTGTTGATTTGATGAAACACCTGTATCCGGTAAAAAGGCTCAAGATAAAATACAATTGACTTAAATTTTCCAAGTTAGTTTTGAACTAGAGATTTGAAAGATTTGCTTGTTAGAGGGATATTTTTTGTGGTGGCTTTAGATTGCCTTGAAGGTATAACTAGAGATTACAGGAGAAAGCGTCAATAACATTAACAGAGCACTGAAGCTGTGTGGAGTGGACGAAGGCTGCCTTGCATTGTCCAGGAAACACTCACCAATCCCATAGTGGGTTCAGAGTGTAGCATTGTTTTAAGTCATCAAGTCATTGTTTAATGTAACTTGAATTAAAACCAGTAAATATTGCAGATGAATTACTGGAAAGCTCTCCAAACCTTAGAAAGGAAAGAGCCTGCAGAAATGAGACTTTTCGCACTTTTTATGAGCCATCCGAAGAGAAGATCGCGCAGTTCCATTGTGATGCAATGTGAGGTTCAACCATGTGAAATTGTCACTCTTAATCCATTCTTGGATCTGCAGAAATGGTAATTTCACTTGATTCAACCTAACTTGAAGTGTAGATGTTTCTGTATAACAAACACGACAGTTATATCGGCGAAGGAAATACCGTGCATACGTGAGGAGGCCGTTTCACCTTTTTGTGGGTGAGCCTGTGGCAGAAGGTCCAGGAACAGGGAGCTGTCTGATTTGATGAGATTGGGAGAGAATGTGGTGCAGTGATTAGAATTAAGCCTGGAAACTCTCCTGCCAAAGAGAGGAGTTCCCTGTGATACAGGCCGAGGAGCTGGGATTTGATTTGGCAAATAATTGAAAGTTTTTGAGGGGGGAGGTTTCTAGACCGGAGTTTTAGACAGATTCGAGCGGCAGCGGTGTAGACGACGATTCGGAAGGCAGCGACAGAGCTGGTGAGGAGGCCACTCAGGAATCCGAGCGAGCAGGAGTGCAGCCCTGGCTGTGGCGGTGGATTTAGAAAGAGTATGAGAAGGGAAAGAAATCAGTAGAGATCTAAACTGAGAATTCCAAAGGGAAGAAAATCGAGCATGTTTTAGGGCCAAGCCAGAGGTCTGGGAGACGGAGAAGTGCACTCATCCCTGAGAGGATGCTCCGTAGCAGCAGTCCCCGTCCAGCGTCACAGGTTTCCAGTGGGTGGCCCAAATTCAAGTCCGGTCTGGGCAGGTTTCATTGTCTAAAGGGTATTTCCTGTGGGGGTGAGGCAGGGGTGTGGCTGAAAGGGTCTAAGTAAAGATAATCCAGAAAGTGGTGTAAGATCATCGTGAACAGCGTCGAGCCCTGGAAGGAAGCTGGGAAAAGCCAGATGAGGAGACAGTTTGCAGTTTGGGGCTGGCACAACTGGGTACTCTGCACTGGGACCCAGGCAAATGGGCCAGTTAAGCAAAACGACCATTGGCACCCAGAGGGAAGGGTAGCGAGAGGGCTGCAGGGTCGGCCTCTCCCGGCTTGCAGGGCTTTGTTCATCCCAGCGTGCCGGATGCTGAGAAGTGAGTGACCGTGAGCTACCTGAAGACAGACAGCTGGCGTTGGGGAAGGGGCCAGAGGCTGTGTGAGAACTGAGGCCAGAGGTGTCATCGTGGGCAGAGTCTAATGTCAAAAGAGTAATTTACTTTTAAACCAGACTCATTTCTCTTAAAATATGAGATGATACTAAGTTTGTTGGCATGTGGAATCTAGTCTTGGAAATGTAAATGAACTACCAGGTCATTAAACCACTCCTTAACGGCCAGGTCAAGCATCACCATTTCAGTGTGTATTTTGCATTGCTAAATTAGGCAGCCTGTCTAATTTAGCATCTGGATAACATCTGGAAGAATGAGTATTGGAGCATCCATCGTTGACTTTGGAAGACAATTCCACAAATCAAAAAGAAATCATGGTTCGAAAGGATTCAGTGTATTTTCCACTCAGTGATGGTAAGGGCAAATTATTGCATTTCTCTTAATTTTAGCCTGTTAATCAGTATGATTGTGATCTTCCAGCTACCACACAAAATCCTCGTGGCCTTTTGCTGTAGCGTAGCTGTCCTAGTGTAGCTCCAGCAGCACTGCAACCTCACAAGGCTTTTCTGAACGTTGAATCTTTCCATTTACCTCCATTTTCAAAATTGTTTTATACCCTCAATTTTTTTTGTTTTTAAAGCATATCTAAACAGAAGGTTCTAGACAGACGTAGGTGCAATCTTTTAATTAACTAGTTCGCTTTGATTTTATTAGGGAGCACAACTGACTGTGTCCAGTTGTTCGATACATCACAAAGTTACAGTAACAGAGGGAAGAACTGAAATATTACCAAAGAAATTATTTTCTGTTGACAATAATATTGCCAAACACAATAATACCTTCTACTGAAATAATAACTAATTAGGGACCGCATCTGAGCACAGGGTTAAAAAGTAGCATAAATTTATTTACCTTTATAACTAATACAGTATATAAGGAAATTGAACTAAGAAAAGATTGCTGTTCTTTTCGAATAGTAGTGCTTCCAAAAGCATTATACTCTCACTTTGATCAGAACAGTTATTTTTCATTTGTGGTCTGTGCCTCCTATTTGAAGCCTATTCATTTTTCTTCTAATTTTAAGATTAAATAAGGCAAAATGGAAGCTTGTGTTATTATTTAGTATGAAAACACGGAACCTAATCATAGCTAATGAGTATAATAAATGCCGGGCTGTACCTCCCCTTGTTGGGTGTGTGTTTTGTACACAGAAGGTAACATAGGCTGAGTAACTGGGATGCCAAGTTACAGATGGGGTTGTGGAATGCTGTTTGACAGCCCATTAGAGTCATCTGTCAGAAATGATGACTTAATCACCGTAACAGACGCCAAATTCCCTCGTAGAATTCCACCCAGAGCAATCTAGTTTTCCTACAATATTTTATTTTATTTTTTGCCAGGACTAAATGGTTACGTTGCTTGTTTTTTCCCCTCTCGTATAGCACATGCCTTTAACACAGATGTAGATAGGTGGTGTCATTATAGCTCTAATAAGAAGGCTGACTCGGAGTCTGATAAGCCGAAAGCAGATTTATAATTCTGGATCCTGTAGGTTTTTCTCCATCACTGGGTTATTAGTATGTATGAAAAAGGCTGGGCGTTGAGCAGGAATAGCTGCCTGTACCTGTGCCAGGTAACGAAAAAAGGCCGTTCTTTCCAGTACGTTCTCTTTTGAACGGGACCTATCTCTCCCCTCAGAGAAACTCCTTACTATGTACAGTAATAATGACGATGATGATAGCTTTATTGAGCACTACTATGCAGTCAGTGTTTTAGGCGCTTCACATGTATCAGTGGCTATTAGGAAGAAATCCTAACCTTTGTGCACTGTGGCTGTTGTCCCTGACTGCAAGGATACAAGAGAAGGGTAACTCCTGTTTCTTTGTTGTTATCACACTCAGTCCCTTTTTTTTTTTTTCTCCTTGGCTTAGATCACTTTTATAAAAATATGTCAGCAAATACTGATTGAAAGTTTTCTGCGTACCTCCCGTGTTAACTTCACGTACTGGTGCTGCATAAAAAGGCAATTTGGAATGGCATGGTGACTCTCTGCTTCTTCCACCATGGAGTTTGCGTCTTCAGAGGTTAACAGTTTTCTCCAGAATTTCCAAAGCAGTGTCCACGTAAACAGACCTTGTGTAATGCAGGCAGTTCACGCAGAGCCAGGTACCAGGGCCTTCTGGTGTGACCTGTGGCTTACCTACCAATAAGGTGTCCACCCTTTGATTCATTTTGTAAATTCCAATGTACATTTTTGCCTTACTCGTTTGTGAGTAAACCACAAAATGTAGGATCAATTAATGTCAGTGCACCAGAACCATTATTTTCCTCTCACAGAATAACTGATAGCTGATCTTGCTTGCCATGCATTTGCTTCTCATCGGCACAGGTATAGAACAGTTCAGGTAGTCGCCCCGTGAAGGAGCGCCCCGTGAAGTAGTTCCTTTAGAGCCAGAGGGCACGTGGGTTGGAGCTATGCTTCCCTGGCAAGGCTGTGAAGCTGTGATTTTTTTCTTCTTTCATTCATTACAGGCTTTGAAACTTTCCTGCCTTTTTCATGAAGAAAACCCAAATAATAATTTTGTTCTTGGATTACTTTTTTAAAAATTGTATGTGTGCATGAAATATACGAGGACCGTCCAGCAAGTATCCAGCCATGTAACCGTTCTCATTATGTTAACAATGGCTGCATGCTTGCCGGACAGCCCCTGCATGCACACATATGTACACATACACGTGTACAGCACACACATCAATATATGAGTTCCTAATTGGGAGGAAACCTGTGGATTGATGCGGTCTTTCGGTATAGTGTAGAAGAGGAAAATTATGGTAACTTTGCAGGTTCTTAGAAACCCCAAACTCACTTGCAGCACAGCTGTGTGGACATGCACGAGAGGCAGGAAGGAGCCCGGGCCTTAGGCTTTGGGCTGTGCCCCAGCCCAGGAACACACCTGCCTTTGAACCCTGACTTCACCACGTGTGTGCTGTATGATGTGGCCAAGGCTGCTGTCGGAATTAAATTAGTTCACGCATAAGGCGCCTGTAACAACACCTAGAAAATTGAAGGTGAAGGGAAGATTTCCTCAGTTTGCACAGAAATTGCCAGAATTCTCCGTTTCACTTACCACATATAGGTATGACCACAAAATGTGGCTTCATCCCTATGATAAAAGCTGGTTTTGACTGATCTGACGAATTATTTTTGTCATCTATATGCCTGCAGAGCTGTCATTCTATTAAAGATATCTTAGCGAGTTTACTGTACTGTTACCATAAAAAAAATAAAGAAAATTTAAAGGTTCTTATTCAGTACTGATTGACATTCCTAAATCGACGTTCCTAGAGCTGCCTTTGTTTTCTTCCCAGGACACAGAGCATAACATAGCAGGGAGCGAAATGACAAAATCACTCACCTAGAGAGGCAGGCAAAGGTACCTGGCTCTGAGGACACCTCGCTGTAGGATAGCCCATCCCTTGGCAGTATACGCAGCTCTTCGTCTTGGGGGCGACGTGCCTCCAGGTGGTGGCAGCTCTTTTGGAACATTGTTACCATTCATAGAATTCGTTTGAGAAAAATCGAGAAAGTATAGGTGCTTTTGGTATTTCACAGTTACCATATAAGCAAGACATGAAGTATTCTCCATGAATCATTTTTGCCTTGTCATAGAACGAAAGAAGAATACCAGTTGGTCTTTACTGGGTGGAATCCTTTTATTTTCTCATTTGGCACACAGCTCTTTTGTGAATTCACTTCTTTCCCTCCCTTCTTTTTCTGCTTTTAAATATTTTATGGACAGTAAGCTTATAATACGTGTTAGCACGGCTACGCTCTCAAGGGGTCACGATAGGTTTAATAATGAGATGCGTAAGAGTGACTCTGTAAAAACCCATTTCAGTTAAAAATGGCATGTTTTATTGAATCTCGTGCTAAAGGTGGTTAACTCATCAATTGGCGATGGTTGGGGTTAAACAAGTTTCAACAGGAGCTCTCCCGTCGGGGGAACCAGCCGTGCCACCCGCCCTCGGCCGTTCCCTTCCCCCAGGGCTCTGTCTTCCAGACTAGGCCTGTGTTCCGCGTCCGAGGACTAAGGCAGCGAGCTTTGGAGAAACCGCCCTAGACGTCGCCTGCCGCGGGGAGTGTAGACAGCGCGGTTACCGAGTGCTCTGCTCCGGGACCAGCCTCACCGCCGTCGCGGCGGCATAAGGCGGTGAGAGCCGTTGCCAGAGCTGTGCGCAGCGCGCTCTGCCTGTGTTTGCCCCACAGACTCGGGGTGATGGCTTTGCTCTGGAGTCGCACCTTCGTTTTCATTTTAATGAGTCACAGCTGGGCTCATCTGTGAGGCAGCGACGGTCAGCAGTCAGGAGCGAGGAGTGTGGGGTCCAGGCAGAGGTCAGCCACTCTGGAGACCGGGGTGGACACCTCAGTCCCAGGGCCCTGCGTGTATAGGGAAGGAGGAGGAGAGGGAGGACCACGTGCTGCTCACTCAGTGCGCGTGGGATGAAGGGGCTTCTGCTCCAGCCACAGACACACACCTTCCTACCAGGGCAGCAGGGACGGAGGCCCGACTGTATCAGAGCCTGCGTCCGCGCCAGGCCTCGGCCTGCTGTGGGTGCACGAGCTCAGCCTTGGGGCAGGAAGGACAGCGAGGTAGGGGCCTGTCCTCACGAAGCGCCAACTTGCTGAAAGCCCGAGCAGACCCCCAAGGGACCATACCTTGGTGTGCCGCGATGCTCTCCTCTGAGTGGTCTGCCTCGACTGTGCACGTGATGCCAGCGGCTGACACGCAGTTGCGACAGAGACTGAGCAGGTGCCTTCTAAGGAACGCACTTAGCGCCGATCCCCTCCCCGTCAGGGAGGGAGGGAGCACTGAAAATGTTCCCTTTTGTTGTGTTTCATTTGTTTTTAAACAAATTGGGCTAGAGACCAAGAAGTTAACTAGTATCTTACTGTGTTAACTTTAGGCAAAATGTTCTGCCATGAAATTTTAAAAATTCATGTACAGTCAAAGAAACCTTCAGAGAAATGAATTTAGAAGCCTTTCTTCACAGAAATGTAAACTTAAAGAAATACGTTAAGTCATATTTATTCCCATCATTCAACAGGATTTATTTCCAAAACGATGGCTCTTGCCATTTCTCTGGTGCCAGCATGCTGCTGCCGGAGCCTGGCGTGAGAGAACCGTGCATTCCTGTTGTCTTGTCAGTTTATGCAAGTGCAGCTGAATCGAACGCAGTGATAGGCTCATTGCTGTGTTTCATCATGAAACGCCATAAATGTCAGAGGCTGGTGTTTATAAGCTTCTTAGACTCATCAAACAATATAGACAGATCATCACAGTGCAGACTACTGAGTATTTCTTTTAATTGTATAAATTTATGGAGTACAAGTATAATTTTGTTACATGGATATATTGCATAGTGGCGAAGTCAGGGCTTTAAGTGAGTGAATGTTTTTTTCAGACGCAGCCAATTCTGTATGGTTATGGAGATGCGGCTCAATTTAATTAGCACGTGTCTCTTAGGAGACTCCTTGCAAAAACTCTTGAAGCTCGTGTGCTCACTTGCCATCGGCAGGAGGAGGAGGTGGCCCCTGGGAACTGGCCTCAGCCCTGACCCTGAGATTTCCTTGCAGCTGGCCACAGGTCGTGCAGATTGGAATAGTGCCTTCCACGTTCTCTGGGCCTTCCCCTGGTCTGCCGCTGTCACCTGGGCCCTCCAGGTGTGCACAGAGCATAGCATGGAGGTCCAGTCCCAGCCCCATCCGGCTCTGGCGGCAGATAGATCAGGTTCCCTGGTCATGGTGGAAGCAGTGGAGAGAAGCAACTGACGTGTGATTGTGTCTTTAAGTTCTTGAGAGAGGTGCTGAGGGTGCTGAGGGTGTGCCCTCTGGCTACCAACCCTGGCGCCTGGGGCACTTTTACTTCAGGGTTGAGTAGACCAGCATTGTTTGCTTCTTACCTGAAATTCTCCCATCCCTGAATATATTTCTCACTGTTAGTCTTGTTGTGCTTTTTAGGTATTTTGTTTTTGGCGAGTGATCTTTGACCACTCCTGTTGGTTAGAATGCCATGTCGTCATTCTTTAGTGACACTGTGGCCTATTTTCACTTACCGTGTGCCTTCAACTATGCTGTTCCCTTCCCTGAATGCCCTTCCCGCGTCTTCGGGTTAACGTTAGGATTCCGTCAGGAATGAACTCAAAACACTTTGTCATCTGAGACACCTTCTCTGGTGTGTCCTTCCTCAGTCTGTGTTGGGCATCTCTGCCCTGCATTCCCACCCTGCAGGTCTCAGCACACCTGGTGTCACGCTGTGGGACAGGGCTGCTGTGTCTGCCCCTACTCCAGCACACTACAAGCTCCGTCGCGATGAGAACTCTTCCTCGTCGTGCTGTTCCCAGCATCAAACACGGTGTCTGGAAAAAGCAGAAACAAGTGAAGGAATGGGTAGTCCTGAAGTCATTCTAGATCAAACCTTTGAAGCCATTTCTGTTACAGGAAAGACTCCCCTTTTTATAACTTGAAACTTTAAATTGGAAAGCCCATTCTTTTTAGAAGATCTTCCCTGTTCCACTCAGGAAATCTCCCAAAGTTGTCAGAATCGTGAGATTTTTGAGGAAGTGAAACAACATTGTGAGAACAACTCCTCCAAACCATTTTTTGTCTTCCTTGACATTTACATCTTGTATGTGATCAGAAATTTGTAACTCAAATGAACTGTTCATGATAATGAGCCGTTCTTAATACAGTACTGATTGAACACCTTTCTCTAAGGTCACAGTGCTTCGCATACATTATCTAAATTGTCTTCAGAACATACCTGGAGTCGGGTGACCACCCATTCAGAAGTCACCATGGTCTGACAATTCAGATCTCTGCGAAGTTGATTTTTTTCCCTCACTGGGCCTGGGAAAAACCAAAACAAAGTCCGAGTCTGCGGTGGCCTTAGCTGCGTTCTGACTGCCGCTAGTACTTTCCTGAGCCTTCCAGATAGTCCTAGGGCAGAAACTGGTTCATTCTCTCGGCAGCTCCAAGAAAACCAAGAGTCCAGTCTTAGTGTAACACTAGCCATAAAGCCACGGAGATAAAGTGTTTGGGAGTTTGGAGGGAGGGAAGATTCCTTTCTCCTGGCGAATATCGCAGGCGTCTTCAGTGAGCAAAGCCTGCAGTTCTTAACCAAAGGCTCAGATGTCCAGGTCACGGTGGACTTTCTGGGGCAAAGCAGTGTGGTCTGGAGGAGTCATCACTAGGATAAAGGTGGGGAGATTAGATTTCCGATCCCGACTCCTCCCGACTCCGTCATTAGCCAGCTGTGTCCTTTGCCAAGTCCCTTCAGACCTGGAGACGGCGAACGCTGCACTCCGTGGCTGCCAGGGCCCTTGAGAGCCTTAGAGTGATTCTGTCCCTGCGGTTCCCCTCTCCCGCTGCGGTCCCCCAGGCAGCCCGCAGGGGTGTCTGAAGGCACTCTCTGTGCTTCTCTTTGTGTCTCACTTCTGGTGTCTGTCACCATTTTTAGGTCTCTGTGTGTCACCACCCTGCTGGGCTGCAAGCTCCCTGAGGTCAGGAGCCACATTCATTTCCGTTCTGTGTCCTCTGCGTATCGTGGGTGCACCTGCCCCCCTCTCCTCTGCAGTCTGTGACTCTCGTCTGACTGTGGCCAGCAGAGTAATGTGTCTGAGTCTGTCCTGCCTTGAAAGTTGCTGCGTCCGTCCTCCCGTCTCCCCCATTGCGGTAAATAGGCGTCTTCACTCACCGCATCCACCGCCGACCTCCCCGTTTCTCCTCCACGCCCTGCAGTCGGTGGCCTTGCCCCGCCACTCCACAGAAACTGCTTTCCGCAAATTCCCTGTGGAGTTTTCTACTGCCAAAGCCACACAGGTCCCGTGGCCTCTGGTGACGCTGGCTCGGAAACTGTCCTCTCATAATTTCTCATCGTATCAGTGCCGGAGCCAAGGACCATTCCCCTTTCGTTTAAATTAGATAAAACCCAGAGCTGTGGCTTGCAAGTGCGGGAAGTCCGCTGGGGAAATTAAAGGTTCAGGGAGAACGGGACCCATTATAATAAAAGCATTTGCACGGCCAGCGATTCCGTCCACCCTGTGGCTTCTGTGTTCCTCGGGGTATGGTGAAATAGGAAGCAAGAGGACCTTTGAAAGCGGCTTGAGGGATTTATTTTAATTGGAAATGGTAGCATTCGGTGCTTGGGGCAGGCTCAGTGGTTCGCGCCAGTGGAGTGTGGGGTGCCACGTGAGAGCGTCCGGGTCTGCCACTGTTTGGGACCTCGGCCCCGCCGTCTGCAGTTCTTTCTGCTCCCGCGTACGCATGGAACGTGATCTCGAGGTCCGTGTCCTCCTCCCTCTTTCCTGCCTGCTCTCTGTGCGTCCTCCCGTTCGTCAGCGGCTCTGCACTCCTAGACTTTCATTAGCACTTAATGAAAACTCTATACCGGCATCTGAGTCAGTCAACTGCTAGACCTTCCAAATACTCATGCGACCTGAAAAACCCACGTGACAAACATAGCATGGCCAGAAGAGGAACAAAGACACTCTGCATTTAAATTTGTGATAATACAATAACCATACCTGAATTTTGTTTCCAGCACATTTTAGGCTCTGCTTATGAAGAACACGCATTTTCTCATTTAATTCTCACAACCCTACTATGCAGGTGTTATCCCCATCTCACAGATGAGGAGGCTGAAGTTCAGAGAAGTTAAGACATGTGCCCAGGATCACACAGCTGTAATGAATGGCAGGACCAGAATTACCTATAAGAGAGAGGCAGAGTCTATACTGAGTGGCAGAACCAGGTTTCAAACTCGTCTGACTGCAAAGTCCGAGCTTTTAAATACATACTGGGTTCCAGGTCCCCCTGGCTTACAAGGGTTAGATTCCTGAACATAATAATTTTACCTGGGAGAAGTTTGATTATTATTTATGTGCCCCTGAAACGAAATCAGTATGCAAGTTGCTTGAGATTTCTGAGACTGTGTTTACAGTTGTTCAATCTGCCTTTACTGTCTCACTTTTGTGTTTTTAGATGCATCATCCCATTCAGATGAAACCTGCAGATAGTGAAAAGTCAAACGGTAGGTGGTAACCAACTGTCTCCTTTAATAATGTTTGCTGCTGTAAATTCAAGAGTCAGGTGGGGTAGGGAAGAGCCAGCCCAGCTGCTTTTGCTCTTGGGAGGGCAGAGAGCACTGCTCCGGGAGCCTTCCACCGCGCCCGAGGGTCTGGAGAGGCGCACACTCCTCTCTCCTGCCTCGCTGATCTCTGGTGTAAAGATCTGTGAGACCATGACAAGGAGTGCATTCCATGTCCCTCTGTTTGTGGTTTTCCCTGTGTAGTGGCCCTGTGGCTCTTGTCTCCTCCAAGAGAGCAACATGGGGACACCGCATGGGGCTTGGGGGGAGGACACAAGCAGGAAAGGAATTGCCTGTGAAGGATTAGGCTACCACCTTCTTCTTTCTTTTTTTTTTTTTTTTTTTTTTTTTTTTTTTTTTTGTCTTTCCGTTTGTTCCTCTTTGACTTGGAGACTACCTCGTTGCACTCTTCTCTAAGTTGTGCTGATGCATTTGCATCAGAATTCATTCAGAGTTCAGTCTACTGATTAAATAAACCTACACTTGGTGCAAAAATATGCATCTGATGAGGTCCATGAAATAATTGGGATTTGCATCTTCCAGACACGAGAGAGTCGATAGCCACGTTTCTCTCTCTCAAGTTTTTGCTTCCATTTCTACAAGGCTTCTGTCCCTGTTTTGTTCTTTTAATTTACTGAAATGCATGTTAAAAGAATCGTCTACCTACTTAGACTGGAGAGCGCCTCTGTCCCACAAGACCGACATAATCAGCACTGTTTCCTTCCAACAGGCAGTTTTGCACCTCATTAATTAGTAATCAGGGCAGAAGCCATGCACTTAGAGATCTACATATCTGCAAATGTAAATTATGATTGGGCTCTAAATCTCTCCGCGAGGTATTTTTTGCTAATTGTAGCACATTCCATTTTCTGACTTCTCCACAGACTGCAAAGTTTTGAAGAAAATTCCAAGTCATAGGCTGGTGCTGCCAGCACTTGGTTTGTCAGAGCTTTCCTCTCTCCACAGGGCACTGTAGCGTGCTCCTGTAGTCCCAGCCACTCAGAGGCTGAGGTGGGAGGATCGCTTGAGCCCAGGAATCAAGGCCAGCCTGGGCAGCATAGTGAGATCCCACCCCTGTATAAATAAGTGAATTAAAAAAGCTTTACTCTATCTGGGAGTAAACTTTGGTGCTTTAACCACTGTCTTCTCCTCAGCCTTATACTTTTCTTGGGTTTAATTCCCCTTTTTCTATACTGCTTGATCACAGACACGGTATTTAGTGTCAGAAGTTCTAAAATGTGCTGCTACTTCGTTGTGGGACTGTGAGCGAGTCACCTCATGCCTGTATTCAGTGATTTGTTGACGACTTGCTGCGTGCCAGGCACGTTGCTAGGGGCCGGGGCTGCAGCAGTGAGTAAGAGAAGGAAGAAGGAGAAAAGATCACAAGAGACCATGTCTTGACCTCATGGAACTTACATGCAGTCTCCTGACTTGAGTATCTAGAAGTCACTTGAACACTGGACTTCAGTCTCCTTTTTCTTAAAATGGGATTATTGGTAACGGCCTCCCATAGGTTGACCTTTTTCCCCCAAGACTCCAGTAAGGTGTGTGTTAACAGTGTGTGTAACCGTAGAGCATGTCCGTGAAATGCTGATTCCTGTCCTCTCCCAGGGGTGCTGCCCTGGCTCTTTGGGGTTCTTCGGTGAGCGTGCCTACCTGTGCAGAAGGCCGTTCTACCTGTTGTACTGACTTCGGGCCTTTTGCTCCGGAGGTGCCTGCTCAGAGTCTGTTCAGTTCCTCACTGGGAGAGAGGAGAGAGGATTTTGTGTTCGTGAGATGAATCCTGTCAATACAGGTCATCTCGGAGCTTCTGGCCACCAAGAGATGCTCTCTGTCCTTTCGCCCCATAATTCTCTAAACCGTGTCAGGACAAGGACCATGGAACGCAAGTCTGTGGAAAAGGCTCTGTCTCATTTCTGAACCTAAGGTTGTAGTTATAAAAACGTGACAAGTTAGAGAACTGAGTTGAAAACATGTGGCCTGAGATGCCCCACTCTTTTCCTTTCGCGTGTTCTGCGGTGCAGGTGTGTACCCTGACTTAGAGACTCCTCCCCACGGGCAGGCTGCTGGGAGTGCTCAGAGCTTTGTTACTCTTTCTGTCCCGTGTCTACTCTGGACGCTGAGGATAACGTTTGCTTTGGGTCTAGAACCACAGCAACAGAATGAAATCGTCTTGGATGCACCCAATTTTGCATGATCTCAGAAGCCAGGCGGATTGGGCATCATTATTACTAGGGTGAGAGAGTATCTAAAAATACTGTTTTTCGAGAAGCATCACGGGGTAGTGGTCAAGAACTGTGTTGAGAAGGCTGAATTTGACTCCTGACTCTACACCTGTTGCTGTGTCCTTGGGCAGGTTCCTGACCCTCACTCAGTCTCAGTCTTCAGCCGTAAGAGGGGCTCCTGGAGTGTAGTCTCAACTCTTTTCGTAATGCCTGCCTTACAAGGTTGTTTGAGGATTACGTAAATTCACAGCTGTAAAGAGCTTAGCGTGATACCTGGCGCACGGTAAATATGCGGTGTGCTAAATTATGCTAAGTCAGCAGTATCATTCCACCAGCTGAGGCAGCTGTTCCAGAGTGTTCTGAGCAGCGGAGGCTGGTGCGGCCAGGCTTGGGCTGTTTATACCAAAGCTAGATCTGTACGTAGGAATGAAAACCCCCAAACCCTCTGGTTGGGCCAGTTCTCCTTTTGCTTTGTAGACCAGTGTCTAAATTTCCAGTAGGAAAAGTCAAATAGTTTAAATGGACAGAAAGCTGCTTTTTAACGGGCTCTTCTTTCTGGAGGCTCGAATGGAACCTCAGCTTGCATAGACATGATCAGGTTTCAAGGTTCTCTTTGGACCTGATTGAGGAATCAGAAGTGTATAATTTTCCAAAGCAAGTGATAAAAGCTACAAGCCTTTTCTGGTTTCACATGGCATTTTTGACAGGTAAGCATAGTTTCAAAAGCTCAGAGAGCACAAAGATTTCTGTGCCTCGGATGCTCTGAATAGCTCCCGTGGTTGTGAAAGAAGTATAACGAGCTCTAATTGCGCTCTTATTGAGTTTACTGACGTTTATGGATGGCACAAAGGACGCGTCACAGTTAGACAGTTGCTGTCTTTGTTATCAGTGTGTTCAGATTTCTGAAACTTTGTATTTGCTGAGCAAGAAAGGGCTGCTAATCGCAGATTAATTAGTGATGGACAAATGCATTCCAGAAAAGCAATCACCTTTGGAAGCCTTCGTCCATGTAGAGATTCTGACAAATCGAGCCTCTGGGGTGAGTCTAGAAATGTTAGGATGCTCTCAGATCAGCCCTGCACTATGGGATTTTCCCTAACAGACTTCCTAATCCTCCAGGGTCAGTCGACTCTGATTAAGCTGCAGCCTCTAGCACATCTCTGCGACGTGCTGGGCAACGTTATTTCCTGACCATGTGCTCCTGCTGTGCTGGGTGTCCAAAAGAAAAAAAAAAAAAAATCCCACTCTAGGTAAGCAATGAAATGCTGAGACTATTAAGAAGAGCACATAGAATAAATGTCCGGCTTTCAGCAGAATCCAACTTTTTTGTTATTTCTCCATTGCAGGAAGTTGAATGGTGTTGCAGGAGGGGGATTTGAGGAGGCGTGGATTTGGGTACCAGTGTAAACCAGCCCAAACACAGTTTTTCTCTTTCATTCTACATATGCCATGCGGCTTTTACTTCTCTATTGCTATGCAGAAAAAGCCACCAGCTGAGCAAGACTGAAAATTAAAAGCAGATGCTGAAGTTAGCCCAGCAGTGAGTGATCAGAACAGCATAGAGGTTGCGGTGGCTCTGCGCTAGGTCGCAGTGGCGGAGCCCGCGTTCTCCCTCAACGCTTCTCGTTGCGAGGAGGATTGTTTTTACGCTGCGGACAGAGCATTAATCCATCCCGCCTTAACCTTCCAACCTCACAGTTTGCTGGGGGTCCCTAAAGCCTAGAATCCAGAAATGCCGCTTAAGCCACCGTCTCTCTTTCTGAAGGCCTCCAAAACCTCCAGCGTCCGTGTGTCAAGCTCAGAGCTAGCAGGAGTCACGATGACCAAGTGTCGTCAGGGGAGGGCGAAGGCCTGCAAAGCCGCCATAGAAATGGGAATCGCGGGGTGTTCCCAGCCAGTCTCTTTCTGATTTACTGGAAGATGAAGAAATAATCTTGAAATTCAAAGTGGAGAGACTCACAGATTTGGAGGCAGTAATTAAATGCCATATGTTAGCACTAACACATTGAAAAGTTGTTAATTAATTCAGGCAGCCCCGAATCCAGGTGTGACTTTGACAGATTGTACACCCGGGTGTTAGCGCAGACTCACAATCAGGGATTTTTTAAAAATGAAGTTTCCATTCCCCTAACTTAAAAAAGTCACCCCTTGTACTTAAAGGATTAACCCTTTCTCATTATACTGTGGAAGGAGAACTTTAAATGGCCACTGGTGTGGGACCCCTTCCAGTTCTGTTGCTGTCATTATCGACGGAGGGGACCCCACCTGTGCAGTGCTTTGTGCATAAAAGTATTTCCCCGCATGCATTTACTGGCTCTCCTGGAGGAAATTGACTTTTCCCCTAGAGGGCCAGGGACCTTACCTTTTAATTATTTTTTTTAATTCCCCTAAAGCACCAATGGAGTACAATAAACATAGATTCATTTAAGTAATTAACATTCTTGTAGATTAAAAAAATAAATGAGGGCCAGATATGGTGACTCATGCCCATAATCCCAGCACTTTGGGAGGCTGAGGTGAGAGGATCGCTTGAGACCCACCTGGGCAATATAGCAAGACCCCATCTCTACAAAAAATTTTTAAAAATTAGTGGGTTATGGTGGCACCTGTAGTCCTAGCTACTTGGGAGGCTGAGGCAGGAGGATGATTTGAGCCAGGAGTCGAAGGCTGTAGTGAGCCGCGATTATTGCACCACTGCACTTTCAGCCTGGATGACAGAGCGAGACCCTGTCTATATTTTTAAAAAAAGAAAGAAGGAAAGAAAGAAAAGAAAGAAAAAGTCAGATACTAAGTGCCTATAAATACTTAGGAAAAACTCACTCTAGAAAGTCATCAAAAATTGATGAAAAAGTTAAGTGAATTCAGGATAACTATATTTATTTAGAATGTTTACAAAGCTGTTAGGGATCCTTAGAACGGGAATCCTGGGAATAAATGTTATGAATAAATTTTCACCAGAGAATCAAGAAAACTCAGAGGAAAGCTGGATATGTTGAATCATCTGCATTTGCCACTAAAGCAAACAGAGCCCAACTGTGGAAACCGCAGAGCAGCTCCGGCTGGTGAGAAGCTGGCATCCAGCGCTCGTTGAGGGGCGCCCACGAGCACCATCAGCCCACACACACGCACGCAGAGATGGAAATAGCGTTCCGCACAGCAGACAGATGATGTAGGTTCCCATTTTTTATTAGCTAATACTTGTTATTTTAAAAAGTGAGAGTTACTGTTGCCTGGCTGAGTTTACCTTAGCGCTGGCTAAGAAGTCATCATTTCTTAATGAGCAGTTTCCGTTTTCTTAATATTCATCTTAGGAAAAAATCATTTTTCAGCTTACTCAGGAGCTGCGTGTTTAACTTACTGTGGCATCTCCCTGAAGCTCAAAACCTGCAAATTGTTTTAGCTAAATACCATAATTACAGGTTTACCAGTGAAACCAAGGACCAAGTGGGAATTTTTCATGTGCTTTTGTTTAAAAGCACTAAAATCAGATCTTCAGGGTAAGAAGAAATACAACAGGGTTTTTACTCTCGTAGAGATGCCAGCCAGAGTTTGCTAGAGGTAAGAGTTGCAGAGAGAGAGGGAACGAGGAATCTAGAAGTTTCCCCTCCCTACTCTGCCCTGTCTCAATCAGTTCCATCCCCTTTCTCTTCTGGGGAATAATGCCACATCCTCCTGGTGCATGTCCTACCAGAACCTTCCTGTGCTAAGGAGCTTGGGCACCCTACAGAGCCTGCGGGCGTCCTAGTGTTGGAGCCGTAGAGGCTCTGTCCTGCGGACAGCTCACGCCCAGGGGACCCTGTGTTTCCGCAGCTTAGTTGTCACGCCAGCGCTGCCCGTGACTTGCCAGGCTTTCGCCAGGTCTCAGTGGACCAGTGGTACTTGACGTACTCTGAAGGAGGAAGAAGAACTTCGTTTGGAAGTTCTTCATCACATGCAGGAGGTCAGGTCCTCAGCACTCTCCCTCCCTGGAATCAGAGCCCACGATGCCTGTGGCCACATCTACTTTGCGTCTCAGCACAAGCCCTGGCCGCTGGCTGCTGCTGTCCTACGTGTGAGCCCCTTCCATGCAGAGGCAGCAGAAAACGGGGTGTGGTGCCCTGAAGCCAGGCTGCTCCCCCATCCCCCAAACACAGTCCCCAAGTGTCCCTGACTCTGTACCCACCTGCAGAGGACCCCTCCCCTCCAGTCCGTCCACACCCTGCCTGTATGCCTTAGTCCAGCTTGAATTCCGCGGCCTCCGTCAAGTCTTTCTCAAACGCTTTGGTGCACGATTCGTAGCTTACGAGTATTGTCGCATTGTGGTCTTCAACCTGTTTTCCTTGGAGCCCTCAAGTTTCTCCGCCTTGTCTCAGGGGCTGTCCCAAGTGTGGAGAGAGGCTGGGTGCGGGGGATTCCACACCCCTGTCCCGCACCCCTGCTCCGGGTGCGCCAGGCAGCCCTCCATTGCCAGGAGGAAGAGTAATGTTGAAACCTTCATTTCACGGAAGACAAAACTGAGGTCCTCAGAGGTCAGCTGGCTGGCTAATTCTGCAAGGTCACACATCAGAGGAAGGGCAACTCGTCACGGCCGCCGCTCTCCCCGCAAGCCTCACCTCCTCTTCTGAACTTGGAGAGCACGTGGGGAGGTCCAGGCCAAAGACACCCAGGCAGGTCCCTCCCCTGCGGGCTTGGGGACCTGTTTTAGAGACAGAACATCCCTCACGTCTCTTCCAGTCTGAGATTCTATGAGAAGGAGCTTTTAGCTGTGGCTTTTAGGCCCTTCAAGGCTGTGCTGTCCCACGTAGCAGTCACGTGTGGCTTTTTTAATTAAATTACATTTAAAAATCACTTTCTCAATCGCACCAGCCCCTTTTAAGTGCTCGGTAGCCACACGTGGCTTTAGCTTCTGTGTGCGACAGCACAGACGTAGGTGGCGCTGCTGCGGAGGAAGCCGCCCTGTGACATCGCCACTTCCTGAGCACACCTGCCCGGCTCCCGGAGGGCACAGACCAAGTATTTTAACTTCACTTCCAGAAGCAACTGGCCCCAGTAAGTCCAGAATAAGGAAGGGCTTGCTGGTTAAATGAACATGAGACACTTATTGTCCAGGGAGGGGATATAAAGGAAGCAGAAATAACAGCCAATTAAATGGCAATGACAAGATTATAATACAGATGTAGAACAAAGGTTTATGCACAAGTGACTTAAGGCAGAGCCCTTCCCCTGGGTCCAGACGCTCTGTCCTCCCTGGTGCAGCAGGCTTTTTTTTTTTTTTTTTAAATTTTCAGAAATGGGTTGAAATGAAACAGTGGAAAATAAGCAGGACTTATCCCCATGGGTGTCTGTGATGTCCTGACAAAAGGCATCTCTCCTAAAAAAGGCTTTAAACATTGTCCCGAAGTTGGTTTTAACCCTGCCTTCCAGGCCAAATGCAGGTCATGTATCTTGAGTAGAAGTGTGGAGATTTCGAGGAAAATCTTCCAGGTCATCTGAGGACTTGCTTGTCTTTCCCCGCTGGCAGGGTCCGCGGTCTGAATTTGCATGTTGTTGTCACGATCCCTGCAAAATGCATCAGTGTTCAGCAAGAATCCTGCCTCCCAGGGGTGAGAAGAGTATCGTTCCTTCCCGGTGCTTCTGTGCAGGGGGCGAGCGCGGGGTGGTCGGAGGCTCTCCTCTCTGGGACTGGCTCGTCCTCAGCTGTGACGGACCTGGCTGGTCACAACCAGGCTCGGGGACGGGTCAGCACTGCAGAGCCCAGGCCTTGGGAAAGGAAGTGCTTTCCTCGCTCTCCAGAGAAATGAGCTCTCCCTGGTCTCTCGTCCAGATCAGCGGAGATACGGCTACTTGGAAGAGGGGAGAAAAGTGTCATCTTTCCTGGAAAGTCTCGTGAAGTGTATTTCTGTTGCACCCCCTCCACTCCTGTTTGCTTCCTCCCCTGGCCTTTCTCTTTGCCTGTCACTTGAGTCAAAAGAATATCTACAAAACACCAAAATTAAAATTTGTATCCAAAAATATCTCTTTGCAGCAGTAGTGGGTTAGCAATTATACAGGTGCTTTAAAATTGTAGTGAACACATCGCTGTTAGTTTCTGAATGGGAAACTGCCGTTAGTCCCTGCGCCCCATTAAGATGTTTTATTAGTAATACCAAGTGCGCACAGAGAGATGAAGCGTTCGGGGAGGGCCGGGTGGGAGGGAGAGGCGATGCCCGGCGCGTAGCAGGAGGGCGGCTGGGAG
The DNA here is from genome assembly GCA_004363605.1 of Indri indri. Lineage (NCBI taxonomy): Eukaryota > Metazoa > Chordata > Mammalia > Primates > Indriidae > Indri > Indri indri. The sequence continues at coordinate 19,468 of RJWJ010029106.1, forward strand.
TGAGCCTCGGTCTCACGTGGCTGGGACCTGTTTTGGTGGGGTAATGAAGCACTGATTACAAGAAAAAAGATAAAATGGCCTCTGCTCATTCATTATTTTTATCTCCTAGCCGTGGAAGACAGAAAATTGTTCATAGGAATGGTTTCGAAGAAGTGTAATGAGAATGATATCAGGGTGATGTTCTCTCCGTTTGGCCAGATAGAAGAATGCCGGATCCTCCGAGGGCCCGACGGGCTGAGTCGAGGTGAGTGTGTAGAAAGTCTCTCTCCTTAAGTGCTAATTGGAACTCTGTGTCACAGTCCAGGTAGATGTAGGCACTGCATCCAACAAGAGGTCACCCTGTAATATGTCCCCTGCGATAAACTTGAACTTTTCACCGTAGCTGAAATGATCACCTTTTATTTCTCAAGTCGAGACGGTCTTAGTGCCAGCATATTAGCTCAGGTTGTCACTGTCACATGGAAAGCGGACAGGCTGCCTTACCAGACACATCCCTTTTCGTCTCAGATGGAAGCTGATTTTGGGGGGCAAGGCGGAGATGTGGAGGATGAGAAAGGATGTCTGTTGTTTCCATCTTAGCCTTCTGGCTTTCTGCCCATGCCTGAAGGAAGCGTGAAGAGTATGTCCTCTTCTCAGTGACAGAAACCGAGAAGAGAGTGTCGATGTTCACGGGCAGCGCAGAGCAGCTATGGACTCACAGAAACTGGGCCTGCCTTGGGGTATTCGAGTTTTATTTCAAAGAGCGAAACTCCTGGTGTCCCGAGCCCAGGGAGTTCTTTAAGTGACAGAAAGTGACTTCATCCTGAAGAAGATTGTAGGTTCTTCTTTGCCACCATGATAGATGCAAAAGGTACAGCTCAGAGCCTTGATGAAAAGCGGTATTTTTGCAAGCAGCTACACAAAAGAGTTGGAAATAACTGTTCTCTTTCCACGTTTGCCTTCCCCTCTGACAATGCCACACACCTCTTTGCTTAAACCACTCAGAAAGGCGATACCGAGTGTTAACAGTGTCTCACTGCAGTTCCCCGAATCAATCCAAGGTGCAAGTGTACATGTAAAACATGTTTTTCGGTTCATATAAGGAGGACATGTTTTTGCAACATGAAGAGGTTTCATTCTGTTATTGCTGTAGTTAGCAGTGCGGTTTCTATGGGGCTAATTAGAAACTTAGTTTCATTCTCAATCTCTGGTTCTCACCCTAAACCACATGTTGAAAAGTTGAGTCCTAAGTATCAGAGCACTAATTCTCACCCATCTCACTAGCGTTACCTAATTTCAGCACCATGTGAGGAAGAACGTTTGTGTTTTTGATTTTTAGACATGGAGCTTCATAACGTCAGCTGTTAGAATTGAAGGCCCAGAGAACAAAAGTTCCACCTACAGCCACCCCCAGAACCCCAAAGTGGAGGTAGTCTAGGAAA
>RJWJ010029107.1:0-20890 GCA_004363605.1 Indri indri
CAGGCCACGGATCTGCAGCTCACACGTGGTCCCGTCCTGCCTCAGGCTGTATCTGTCCCCATCTCTGAGGGTCTCGGGCCCCTTCCTCCACTCCACGGGAGCCACCTTGCTCAGCTCACACCGCAGTGTGGCCGTGGCCCCTTCTGTGGCCTCTTGATTTCTCACATCCTCTGTGAATCTGACGGGAAGGGCTGAGAAAGGCCAAGCAGTCACTGAGAACATCGGATAGTCTGGAGGACTTTGTGTATAGGACATGGAAACTCACAAAAAGCCACACCAACTGCCCAAGGACCACGGAAGGAATATGCAAACGAATGTACAGAAGGTGAGGGGCCCAGTGGCCCAGGAGGAACAGAGAACATGAAGGGATGGATGTGAACATAAGGACATCTGACTCCGAGAAGGGGAGGTGGGAAATGCCCAGGGGACCCCAGACACAGGACAGACACCATGGGGTCACCCCGGGAGCTGTGTCACATTTGCTGGTGGTAGGTGGTGACGCAGACACAGCACGTAGACACCGAGCCACTGGCCCACAAATGATCTTTACCCCTGACAGTCAGCGTGGCTGAGGTCCTCTGCTGTCCACACACGCACAAGTACTCTCCAGTGTCTGCCACGGTTAGGCCATGGATCTGTAGCTCACACATGGCCTCATCCTGCCTCAGGCTGTATCTGTCCCCAGCTCTGAGGGTCTTGGGCCCCTTCCTCCACTCCACAGGGGCTGCCTTGCTCAGTTCACACCGCAGAGTGGCTGTGGTCCCTTCTGTGGCCTCCATGGTCTTCAGATCTTGAATGAATCGAGCAGGAAGGGCTAGGAAGGGTCACATGGACAGAAGCCATCAAACCCTCTGAAGGATTGAGGGACACAAGCTCAACATCCAGGAAGGAGACAGAAGCAGGAGGGCTGGAGGGACATGGAACACAGCAGATCCAAGACTGACAGCGAGGCCTTCCTGTGTTCCGTCTGTGAGGGGCAGCTCAGCCCAGAGACGGGCTCCGTTCCCGACCTCTCGCCTTCTCAAAGGGCATCTTGTTCTACCCATGACCTGTCATTCCTGGGAAGCAGAAACTTCTTCCAACTTGCAACCCATAGATGCAACAAGGTAATGAGCTAACTGCTCTCTCCCTCCCACCCTCCCATCCTGTGACCCTACAGGAGGCACCTCCCAGTCAGACTTCACTGCTCCACTGTCGTCCCTCATACAGGAGACGGCCCTCCCTGGCAGGGCTTCCTTCCAGCACTAGCCCTGCATGGACACGCCTGGGCTCACTGCACACCCTCCCGGTGCACACGTTCCTGTCCTGATGCAACTGGACCCACACTCCCACCCACGGCCCTGGCTCATGTCACCGAGACACCAGTGGATGCAGCTGCAGCTTCTACACCACACCCGGCACTCCATCCTGCCACCCTCTCCTCCTTCCCTATGCACAGCAGAGTGAGAGCCCACAGGTTACGGGCTGCCTGGGCCACCCTGGCTACACCCTCTTACGGTCTGATTGTGTCCCCCTAAAATTCGTATGTTGAAATCCTAACGTCTGGTACCTAAGAGTATCACTATTTAGAGATAAAGCCTTTAAAGTGGTCACTAAGGTAAAATGAGGCTGTCAAGGTGGGCCCTATTCCAGTACGACTGATTTCATTATAAGAAGAGGTGATCAGGACACAGGTGCACACAGAGGGGGCCCCATGTGAAGACACGGGGAGAAGACGCCGTCTACAAGCCAAGGCACAAGGTCTCAGAGGAAGCCAGCCTGCCAACACCTCGATCTTCAGACTTCTAGTGAGAAAACAAATGCAAACTTTTCAGTACCAGGAGTGGGGTGCAGTTCTAACAATGACCTAAGAAAGCAGACGTGGCTTTGGAACCAGGTAACGGGTAAAGGCTGGATGACTGTTGGGGTGCATGCCAGAAAAATCCTAGATTCCTATGAACAACCAGATCACGGAAAAACGGACATGAAAGATGCTTCTGGTCAGACCTCGGCTGGAAATAAGAACACATTATTGGAAACTGGAGGAAAGGAGATCCTTGTCACTACAACAAAGTGGCCAAGAACTTGGCCAGATTGTGTTCTAGTGCTCTGTGGAAGGTAGAACTGAAAACAGTGAAAGCTTGTGTGTCTAGCTGAGGAGATTGCAAGGAAAAGCGTTGAAGGGGAAGCCTGTTTTCTCCTTGCTGATTATAGCAAAGTGCAAGAGGAGAGAAATGAATTGAAGAAGGAATTATAAATCAAATAAAATGAGCCAGGACTTGGAAGCTTTGGAAATTTGTCAGCCTGTCAATATTGTAAACTAGCGAGAAAGCGTGTTCTGGAGAGAACACGCAGCTGGGGCCGGACAGTCTTTTATTAAAGAGAGATCTGTGGATCTGATGTGACCAGGTTCCATGTAAGTAGAGGATATCACGATACAGACACACGCAGAGGGACGACCCATGTGAGGACACAGGGAGAAGGCGCCGTCTACGGGCCATGGAGAGAGGCCTCGGAAGAAACTGGCCTGCGGCCACCTCGATCTTTGGACTTCTACTCAGAAAGTGAGCAGACTGTGGTGCCAGCAGTGGGGTGCTACTGCGGCAATGGCCTAAAATGTCCACTCGTTTTGCAGCAGGATGATAAATCGGCCATCTCAGCAGAGAAGCCAGGCACAGAGATGCGATTACGCAGGAAGCCCCTTCTCTGCTGGCCTGGGCCCCTGACACGCACGGGAGGCCAGCGAGGTTTTGGGAACTGCGCACCAGCACAGCGCGGCCAGACTGCACTGCATGGCCAGAGACGGGCGAGATGAAGGAAGATGAAGGAAGGCTACCAGATTCTGGGGCTCTCCAGGCTGGACCTACGGTACAACATGGGTGCAAACATGTGCTGTCCTTCAGGAAAAGGCAAGAATGGCTCCAAAGGTAACTCAAAGATCAGCAAAGCTCCCACTGCCCACAGAGGCCCAGACAGCCAGGTCGCCTCTACCCAGGGCTGAGGGGGGAGGATGCTGCCCGGTCTGCGAGACTGGGGACACCGTGGTTGGCCCAGAGGATAGAGTACTGAGCCAAAGAGGACTATTCCCCAGGATTGAAATCACATGGAATTTTCCCTGATAGATTCGCATTTGCGTAAGACCCATGACCCAGCATTTTTCTTTCCAGTTTCATCCTTTATGAATAGGGGTGTCTGCCCTGTGTTTGTCCCTTAGCTGCATCTTGGTGGCATGTGACTTGTCTGGCCTCACAGTTTCACAGCTGAAGGGGAATTCTGCTTCAGGATGAGCCATGCTTGACGTCTCCCTCACTCTTGATGAAGACGGTGTTCACACGAGGCTGGGACTCAGCGTTGATGAGGCACAGGTCAGGACGTGGGCTGTTAGGAACGGTGAATGGATTTTGCCTGTGAGAAGGCCATGAATTCTCGGAGGCCAGAAGGTGGAGTGCTAAGGCCTGAAATGAGCCCTGCCAAAAATTACTATGTTGAAGTCCTAATGCCAAGTACCTCAAATGTCACTGTATTTAAACAGGATCTTTAAAAGCCAAAATGAGGTTGTTAGGGCAGGCCCCAATCCAGTGTGACTGGTGTCCTCAAAAAAGACTGGGACACACACATGCACAAAGAGGGGTGACCACGTGAAGACACAAGGAGAAGATGGCTGTCTGTAAGGCCGGGAGCAAAGGCTCAGGAGACGCCCCACCCTGCCAACACCTTGATCTTGGAATTTCAGCCTCCAGAATCCTGAAGAAATAAACCTCTGTGGTTTGAGCCACCCAGTCTGCAGTGCCCTGTTCTGTCGGCCTGAGCAGATGAAGGCTGCACCTCTGGAGAACTCTGAGGAACAGGTATGACAAGACGGAGGACAAGCCACGGACTCACACAGGACGATGTGGCCAAACCACACTGGCACACGGGTGGGGAGCTGGGTGTAGATTCGGGCTTCTCCTGGTTCCTGCAGTAGCCCAGGAGGCTGAGAGGGGCTCCGTGCAGCGATGGCAGCAGGGTGACACAGGCACGGGGAGAGCACGGGTGGACACGGACAGCATGGAGCCAACATGTGGACACCAGAACATGGCTCTGCCTGAACACCTGTGGTCTTTACCCCTGACGGTGAGCGTGGCCGAGGTCCTCTCCTGCCCACACACGCACGAGTACTCCCCGGCGTCCGCCACGGCCAGGCCACGGATCTCCAGCTCACATCGGGTCCCATCCCTCCTCATTCTGTATCTGTCCCCATCTCTGAGGGTCTCGGCCCCCTTCCTCCACTCCACGAGGGCCGCCTTGCTTAGCTCACAGCGCAGCGTGGCCATGGCCCCTTCTGTGGCCTCCTGGTTTCTCACATGTTCTACGAACCTGGCAGGTAGGGCTGGGGAAGACCAAGCGGTCACTGAGAACATCAGACTGACTGGAGGACAAGTGCACAGGACATAGACACCCACATGGACCCACAAAAACTGCCAAAGGGCCACGGCATGAGCAAGTAAATGTACAGATAGTGAGAAAACAAGTGGTCCAGGATGAACAGAGAACATAAGGGGAGGAGGTGAATGTGAAGAGATGTGACAAGGAGAAGGGGAGGTGACAGGTACCCAGGGGACCCCAGTTACAGGACAGATGACCACAGGTTGCCACAGGAGTTGTGCCACATTTGGAGACACAAGTTGGTGATGGGGAGACAACGTGTAGACACGAAGCCACGCATCCACGTGGTCACACACACACAATCTTTACCCCTGACCGTGAGCGTGGCCGTGGTCCTCTCCTGCCCACACACACACGAGTACTCCCCAGTGTCTGCCACGGCCAGGCCACGGATTTGCAGCTCACACATGGCCCCGTCCTGCCTCACGCTGTATCTGTCCCCATCTCTGAGGGTCTTGGGCCCCTTCCGCCACTCCACAGGGGCTGCCTTGCTCAGCTCACACTGCAATATGGCCGTGGCCCCTTCTGTGGCTTCTGCATTCCTCAGATCCTCTGTGAACTTGGCAGGCAGGGCTGAAGAGGGTCAGAAAACAAACACCATCGCACCCTCTGAGCGCACAGAAGAGATGAGACGTGGGTGACACAGGGAAGACACAGAACCCAACTGGATGCAGGCCACATGCAGAGTGGGCTGAACACAGGACGTGGGCTGTGGTTTCCCTCAGTCCAGCCTGTTCGCATCATGCCCACGGCCCCTTCCGAGGCCCCTCCTGCCTCATACGTTGTGTGGATCTGGCTGGCAGGGCGTGAACCACGTGAGAACAGTATGGGCCACTCAACAAGGAAACACGCACACTCCGGAACAAACTAGGAATAAAAGCGTGGACACACCCGTGTGAAGCAGCATGCTGGAGCAAAGAACAGACTGGCCCAGTACATCCGGGGAGGGATGTGGAGGAGCTGGGATCCTTAGCGAGGACCCCAGGATGAGGACAGGTGCACAGAAGCGGCCACAGGACCCGTGGCATGGATGGGCAGAGGATGGATATCCCCTCCCCAGGACCTTCTGTGGCCTGTCCTGGCTCAGACTGCATCTATCACCAGATCTGGCCCAGCCTGCAGGCTCAGCTCACACCACGCCGTGGCCCTGGCCCTGTTCTGTGGCTCCTTATTTCATAGCTGTTTTGTGATCCTGATGGGCGCTGGGAGGAAGGAGACACAATTGGCCAAAGAGCCTCCCTTGAGGTTGTAACCCCTCGTACTTCATCAATTCCTGCCGCTCCTGAGGCCAGAGCTCAGGACAGGTGGTGATGCCTGAACGTGCATGCGTGCCTGCTCGCATTCTCTAGAGGGGAGCCACGTGTGGTCCGGGCGGGGCATGCACAACCTGAGGCCTTCTTAGGGCTGGCCACTCCAGAAGCGGCTGTCTCAGGTAGCCCACGGCTGGTCCCCTCAGTCCTCTGCTTCTCAGCCACGTGACGGGGCTTGGAGCCCCATGTCCCTTTGTGGTCTCCTGGTGGACGTGATGCCACAAGGAGCCGGTGCCTCCACGGTACGGATGCTGTGCTCCGTCAATGTGGCTGGAGAAGCGTGGCAGCCGGGCCACTCTCCGTGACGTTCACGCACAAGGCAAGCGCCTCCTGCTACAGGCGTGAGCAGACAGATGATGGCCATGCCCGGCCCCCAGGACTCACTTTGTTACTGGCCTGGGGCTCCAGCTTTGCTGCGTGAGCAGAGCCCAAGAGAGTCCCGGGCCAGAGGCCTCGCGAGTCTGCGGAGACGTCCTTCCCTCCACTCTAAGACAACCAGGCCTTTCGGCAATGGCTGCCTTTGTTTCATCTGCTTGAAAGTGACCAAGGGCCACCTGAGCACCTGGACCCTCAGTACCCAGCCACCAGCCACACCAGGGCAGAGGTCCCAGCTTCGTGGACGTGCAAGATGAGGCCTAAAGGGCCCTTTTCCTCCTGTGGGGAATGCTGCAGTTACTCGAGGGTGGAAGCTTCTCCCCAGTGTGACCATGAGGCCATGGGTGGGGGCACCGAGTGCAGTGGCCTCACCTCCCCGGGTGGGCCCAGATCAGGCTGAGGTCTGCTCCTGCCAAACACACCTGCGAACACCCAGGATGCACCAGGGCCAGGACACGCGTCTCTAGAACATCCTGCCCAGGTCTGTATCTGCCCCCACCTCTAAGGGTCCTGGGCCACTTTGTCCACTCCACCGGGGCTGCCTTAGTCTGACCGCAGCCCACTGTGACCATGGCCCCTTGTGTGACATGCTCAGGCCATAGGCCCTGTTCTCAACTTGGTCATTAGGATGTGGTTACACAACATATCATGCTCTGCAGAGCGTGGACAGGCATCAGTTACGGAGACCACACGGGCAACACAGGACACACAGCAGGCGGCAGCCAGGGGACCACCCAGGAGCCAGGACAGCTGTGTGTCCTCACTGCACCCCGAGACCCCAGGCACCAGGCCACAGGCACAGCACAGAAGACAGGGCATCAGCTGCACCTCACCCCACGCCACACGCCCTGCCCCATGGCCAGGGACAGGGGTCCTGGCGCCCTTGCTCTCTAATGTCCTGCCTGGTATTCCTGCTCGGGGGCCCCTCCTGGTTCACCTTGCTACCTCCTTTCCTGCTGTTCTCCCCCATGAAGACCTTCGGTTGTGTCTTTTCTAATTATTTGTTTCTCCCCACAATCATCTATTACCGGCTGTGGCCCCGCGGGGACGAGGAAAGGCCCCCGTTCTCTACTGTTTCCCAGCTCCTGAGATGGGTCCCCCAGAGCAGGTGAGAAATCCAGGCTGCAGGACCGAGGGAGAGACAAGGACACGGGCACAAGGTGGGAGCGTGGGTGAGTGCTCAGACGCACAGCCACACACACACGTGGCCAGATGTGGGCTTTACCCCTGACGGTGAGTGTGGCCAAGGTCCGCTCCTCCCCACACACGCACGAGTACTCCCCGGCATCCACCGTGGCCAGGCCATGGATCTGCAGCTCACACACGACCCCCTCCTGCCTCAGGCTGTATCTGTCCCCATCTCTGAGGGTCTCGGGCCCCTTCCGCCACTCCACGGGGGCCACCTTGTTCAGCTCACACCGAAGCGTGGCCGTGGCGCCTTCTGTGGCCTCTTGGTTTCTCAGTCTTCCTATGAAGTGGGCAGGCAGGGCTGGGGAGGGACAGACACAGAGAACATCAGACTCCCTGGAGGGTGCTAGGGGACAGAACATGCCCAGACGGACACAGAATCCCCCAGGACAGAGCCCACGGCAGCATGGGGGAGGAGGCTAGATGTACATGCTGCTTTCCCCTGGTTCCTGCAACAGCCCGGGAGGCTGGAAAGGGCTCTGTGGCATGAAGGGAAGAGCGTGGCACAGAGTCCGGGGGAATGAGTGGAAACGGATGGCAGGAAGTCAGTAATCAGACAGCAGAACACAGATCGACTTGGACACCAGTCTTACCCCTGACGGTGAGCGTGGCCGAGGTCCTCTCCTCCCCGCACACGCACAAGTACTCCCCGGCGTCCGCCACGGCCAGGCCACGGATCTCCAGCTCACATCGGGTCCCGTCCCTCCTCATTCTGTATCTGTCCCCATCTCTGAGGGTCTCGGCCCCCTTCTTCCACTGCACAGGGGCCGCCTTGCTCAGCTCACACCGCAGCGAGGCCACAGTCCCTTCCGTGGCCTCCTTGTCTCTCAGTTTCCCTATGAACTGGGCGGGCAAGGCTGCAACAAGGCCAGATGGACACGGAGACGTCGCCTGTGCTGTTCCACACTGAATGGCGGGGTCACGCCGGGCCTCACAGGGCAGAGGGCGAGGCTTACCTTTCACGGTGAGCGTGGCTGACGTCACCTGGTCCCCGAAGGAGCATGAGTACTGCCCGCTGTCCTGGGGCCGCAGGGCCCGCACCACCAGCTCCAGCACAGCACCCTCCTGGCGCAGGCTGTACTTGTCGCCCGATCTTAGGGTGCTGTCCCCGTGTCGCCACTCCACAGGTGCGGCCACAGACGACAAGATGCAGCGCAGCGTCGCAGCTCCACCCTCTGGCACCTCCAGGTCCTTCAGGGCCTCCTGGAACCGCACCGGCCGGGCTGTGGACAGACCTGGGCTCAGCTCAGCCCCTGCCCTGGGCCCTGCCCAGGGACCCCTGCAGGTGGAGGAGGGCTGGGGCAAGGGCCTCCGCAGGGGCCAGGGCCAGCCCGCCTCCCGCCCTCTGCCTCAGGGGCCAGTGGCAGGGACCCCAAGGCCTCTGGGAAGGGGCAGATGTGGAGATGAGTGACAAGAACGATGCTCCAAGCAGCAGGAGGACAGAGAAGGGTGGGGTGTCATGGACTGAATTGCGTCCTGCCCGCACAGTTCACGTGGTGCAGCCCTGACCCTGGACCTCAGAATGTGGCTGTACTTGGAGATGGGGCCTTCAAAGAGGGAATTAAGGTAAAATGAGCTCATCTGGCTGGGCCCTCATCTCATGGGCCTGGCGTCCTCATGAAGAGACGAGGTCAGAACACAGACATGCAGAGGAACCACCGCAGAAGGACACAGGGAGGAGACGGCATCTGCAAGCCCAGGGAGCTCACCGTGGACCCTGACGATGGCGCTGCAGCAGGCCCCCCGGGCCTCGCACTTGTAGCGCCCGCCGTCCTGCGGGGTGGCCCCGCTGAGGACCAGCTGGGCCCGGCAGCCCTCGTAGCTCAGCTGACACCGGGCGGACGGCCGCAGGGTCTTCCCGTCCTTGGTCCAGCACACAGGGCTGTCCGGGACACTGGTCTCACACGTGAGGGTCAGGTCCTCACCCTCTGTGACCGTGGTGTCTGTGAGCTCCCGGGAGAAGATGCTCGGCTTCTCTGGGGGATAGGGAGAGAAGCAAAAAGTGTCTTGGGGAGGCTACTGTGCTCACTGCAAAAGTGACAGCAAACCAGGCCCCTGGGTCAGTGCCACCTGCCGCTGCCTTCGGGCCAAGGCCACAGAAAGGGCTGTGGAGGGGACCGGGCAGGCTCTGGGTGGCTCCCGCCCCAGCAAGACACAGTCTGGCCTGTGCCACACCAGGCACAATTCTGTAAGTCACACAGAAGGAATTCGGTGTGAAGGAGCCTGACTCAGCCTGCGGAGCCCCCACCCCACGGGCAGCCAATTGCACTGTCTCCCTGCACCTGGGGACCATGCTTGGCACGTGGCCAAGCAGCATCCACCTGCAGAAGGCGGCACCCCTGAGTGATGTGGACAATACGGAGTCCCCCCACCACGGCTCTGGCCTCCAGGCACACAACCTACCGGTGACCCGGAGGGCAGCCGAGGCCCGCTGGTTGCCTGCCTCAAAGTGGACGGTGCCTGAGTCCTTGAGCGCAAGCTGCCGCAGCGTCAGCACATGGTAGCCCCCGGGCTGGGCCTCGATCTCGTTGAGCTCGTTGGGGTGCAGGGGCGTCTTGTCCAGGAACCAGTACACGGGCTCATAGTCGGCGGGGGAGACCCGGCAGCGGAAGGTGGCCGAGGAGCCCTCCCGCACGTCCTCGTCCTCCAGGTCCTCGATGATGCGCACGCTCTGGCCTGCCAGGGCACAGATGGGCACGTCAGGGGTCCCTGCTGTCTGGGGGCCCACTCAGCCTGCTCCCCAGGATGGAGCGAGAGTGGCTTTGCCTAATGAGCTCCTGTTGATGGAACTCCAAAAACAAGCAGATCAGAGCAGAACACTTCTAAGATGTTTGGGGACCACCTCTGAGCCCCAAACCTTGGGGGTCCTTCTGCAAAGCCTGCTGGGTGAGCCCACAGCCTGCTGAGAACCAGATGAGGTGCCGTCCTTCCGCCTCTGACAGAGCTGAGCTTCCCGAGAGCAGCTGCCTGTTCCCAAACCTATTCTTGTCATTATGATCGGGCAATGACATGAAATCTTGTGTTAACAGAAGAAACATGAGTGTTTTTACAGGGCTATATTAAAATTTAATTCAAATGGTTTGGAGGATGGAGAATGTGAATTCCTAGAAGGAAGGTTTTTTTGCTGTTGAATTAGCGATGTTAAAGAAAAGAGAGAGTTTATGAATATTGAGGTAACTTGTACATTCAGATTCCTTCTGCATCTGTAAGTTCCTCTGAGGAATGACTCCACTTCAAATCTATGTGGCACCCAAGTGACAAAGAACTCTGATTAGTGGACTCACATGCATCCCCGACCAGACTGGTGGACATCTGTATGTTTTAATCTTTAAAAAATATCTTTCATTATTCATGACTCTCACCTTCACTGATTTTTTTTTATTAACTATGGTTACCAACTTTGTTAGATCATGGGGTTTTAACTGTGCTGACAAAATGCTTTCACTAAATGCACCGAATTCACCAGAGAGAAAAAGTTGGAGTGAAGCTTCCTGGTTTATATTATTAGGTTGGTACAAAAGTAATTGCAGCGTTAGCATTGTTGAAGTTTGCCATTTGCTACTGGAATACGTCCTTAAATAAATGCGGTTATGTTATATGTCATTTTAATGCACATTTCTCGCTTTATGTTTTTTTGCTAATGACTTATTACTTGCTGTTTATTTTTTTTTAATTTTTTTAATTTTTGAAACAGAGTCTTGCTTTGTTTCCTGGGCTAGAATGAGTGCCGTGGCATCAGCCTCGCTCACAGCAACCTTGAACTCCTGGGCTCAAGCAATCCTCCTGCCTCAGCCTCCCGAGTAGCTGGGACTACAGGCATGAGCCACCATGCCCAGCTAATTTTTATATATATATGTATTTTTTTAGTTGTCCAGCTAATTTCTATTTTTTTAGTGGAGACGGGGTCTCACTCTTGCTCAGGCTGGTCTTGAACTCCTGAGCTCGAACGATTCGCCCGCTTCGGCCTCCCAGAGTGCTAGGATTACAGGCGTGAGCCATCGCGCCCGGCCACTTGCTGTTTATTTTATATTTATTTTAGACTATGGAGATGACGTTAGACAAAAAGCAAATTTGACTGATTTTCTTATTTGAGTTCAAAATGGGTTGTAAAGCAGTGGAGACAACTCGCAACATCAATAACACATTTGGTCCAGGAACTGCTAACGAACATACAGCGCAGAGGTGGTTCCAGAAGTTTTGCAAAGGAGACGAGAGCCATGAAGATGAGGAGCGCAGTGGCTGGTCATTGGAAGTTGACCGTGACCAATTGAGAGCAATCATCAAAGCTGATCCTCTTACAACTACGCCAGAAGTTGCCGAAGAACTCAATGTCGACCGTTCTACGGTCGTTCGCCATTTGAAGCAACTTGGAAAGGTGAAAAAGCTCAGTAAGTGTGTGCTTCATGAGCTGACCGAAAATCAAAAAAATCATCCTTTTGAAGTGTCGTCTTCTCTTCCTGTGCGCAACAACGAACCATTTCTCAATCAGATTGTGATGTGTGACAAAAAGTGGATTTTATATGACAACTGGCAACGACCAGCTCAGTGGTTGGACTGAGAAGCAGCTCCAAAGCACTTCCCAAAGCCAAACTTGCACCCAAAAAAGGTCATGGGCACCATTTGGCGGTCTGCTGCTGGTCTGATCCACCACAACTTTCCGGATCCCGGCGAAACCATCACATCTGAGAAGTCTGCTCAGCAAATCGAAGAGATGCCCCAAAAACCGCAACACCTGCAGCTGGCATTGTCAACAGAAAGGGCCCAATTCTTCTCCACGACAATGCCCGACTGCACGTCGCACAACCAACGCTTCAGAAGTTGAACACACTGGGCTGCGAAGTTTTGCCTCACCCGCCATATTCACCTGACCTCTTGTCAACCGACTATCACTTCTTCACGCATCCTGACAACTTTTTGCAGGGAAAATGCTTCCACAACCAGCAGGATGCAGAAAATGCTTTCCAAGAGTTCGCTGAATCCTGAAACATGGATTCTTATGCTACAGAAATAAACAAACTTATTTCTCGTTGGCAAAAATGTGTTGATTGTAATGGTTCCTATTTTGATTAATAAAGATGTATGCGAGCCTAGTTATAATGATTTAAAATTAATAGCCTGAAACCATAATTACTTTTGCACTAACCTAATACTTCCTTATTTTGTTGTTTTGTTTGTTTTGTTTTTTGAGACAGGGTCTCACTCTGTCGCCAGGCTGGACTGCAATGGTGTGATCGCAGTTCCCTGCAGCCTCTAATTCCTGGGCTCAAGTGATCCTCCTGCCTCATCCTCCCAAGTAGCTGGGACTACAGATGTGCACCACAATGTCTGGCTAGTTTTTTAACTTTTTTGTAGAGATGGGGTCTCACTATGTGCCCAGGCTGGTCTTCAACTCCTGGTCTCAGATGATGCTCTCTCCTCGGCCCCTCAGAGTGCTGAGATTACAGGCGTGAGCCACCGCACCTGGCCTTATGGTCTAGCACACTGAGCCCCCACCACACAATGCCCTGCGCCACCTCAGGACTCTGCAGGGTCCCCAGCAGCAAGAAAGCTCTCACCAGATGCAGCTTCCTGACCTTGGACTTACCAGCTTCCAAACTATAAGAAATTCCTTTCCTTTATAAATCACCCAGTTTCAGGTATTCTGTTACAAGCAGCAGGAAATGAACTAAGACACCACTGTAAGTATCAATGACAACGCTATGGACCAGGCGTTCTTCCCTGGGAGCACCCAAAGGCCCCCGGCCATCAGTACATCTGGCCCGGCTGCACCTCTGAGAAAAGGGTGATACACCTTGTGTTCAAATACATGCAGAATTCACATACGGGGGCCTGGTGCACGCTGCACACACATGTAAGAAATATGCAGTCAGCAAATACATGTTTGAATAAGTGAAGGTCATTGGCTCGTTCACAGGTCAAGTTAGGAGAGCCTCAGAGACCACCCAGGGTGCCCCCTCCATCCTCAGAGGCTGAGGCTGATCCCATCCAGAGCCCAATCTCTGACTGTATGCGAATCTCCAGGGTCAAGTTCAAACAGAGCCTGGGCCTGAGCACACCCGGCCGACCTCACCTTGCACCAGGAGCCGGGCCCGGGACTGGGCCTGGCCGATGTCGCAAGTGTAGGTGTCGCTGTCTGCCTTCTCCAGGGCAGTGACGGTGAGCCTCAGCGTCAGGCCCTCCTGGCTGGGCCGGTGCTTCCCTGAGGCCCGCAGCTCCGTGAGGCCCTTGCGCCAGGTCACCGCAGCCGCGGGCCTCTCCGTCTTGCACGCGAACACAGCCGTGCCCTTCTCCTCCACATGCAGGTCGGCCAGCTCCTCCGTGAACCGGTTTGCCTTCTCTGCGGGCGGGAGATGGAGGCAGAACAGGTCGGGTGTGAGGCCTGGGCGAGCCCTTCCCACTTGTGACAGGGGAGCTGAGGTTCCCGGGGGTGCCCCGCTGTGGGGGAGAGGCCACCGCAGGGCCATGCATGGGACCTCCCATGGCGTCTACCTTCCACACAGAGGCTGGCTGTGCTCTTGGAATCCTCCACCTCACACGTGTATGTGCCCGAATCCTTGAGTGAGGCCCCACGGATGACCAGCGTGGCCTGCGTGCCGTCGACGAGCACGTCATACTTCTGACTCTTGCGGATGGCCTTGCCATCCTTCAGCCAGCGCACGGGGGCGCCTGCCCGCGACAGCTCGCAGCGCAGCACCGCGTCCTCCCCCAGCATGGCTCGCTGGTCTTCCAGGGGCTTCGTGAAGTTCGCTGGCCTCTCTGAAGGGAGCAGAGACGGCTGCCCGTGAGGCATGGCCGTGGCGCCAGCCACAGATGTAGCCACCGCCCCAGCGAGCTCATGGCCCCAGCCACAGCCTGGATGGGGACAGGCTCAGGCGTCTGAGAATGTTCACTCTCTAGTGACCAAGACCACAGAACCGACAGCCCTCAAACACAGGAACCCCAGAAGTCTCAGAGCCCTGGAGCACTGGGAGCCGGGGCCCGGGAGGTGGGGTACGAGACACGATCTCGTCCCATCAGCACCCTGAGCCTGTCACTCAGGGTGTGGCCACAGGCCAGCTGCGCCTGAGAGTGAGCTCCCTGGATCCGCAGCGAGTGTACGCACCAGGAGCACAACTTCAGGGCTACCCATGGTGACCTCACAGCCGAGTGGGTGGCCCTGGCCTCGGCTCAGGGTCGTCACACTGGCTCAGTGAGCCACCGGCCCTGGGATCTGCTGACCAGACCATGGATTGGACCAGAATCCAGGCCAGCACCAAAGGCCTGGAGAAGCTTGTCTGAGAGCGTGACCCCCTCCCTACATGAGTGGAATCTCCCCAAGGACCCCAGCAGGGACCTCTGGGCCCCCACACCTGCTAGAAGGGACCTGGGGAGATGAGCCCTGGAAGCACACCCTGGTGGCTGCCCCCGCCGCAGCCAGATGTGCCCACCTCTGACAATGAGCGAGGCCTTGGAAGTGAGGCCCCGCACGGAGAAGACCACCTCCCCGGCATCGCCAGGCACAGCGTCGGTGACCGTCAGCATGTATTTCCGGCCCTGGCACGTGGCCTGGAAGTGGCCGGAGCTGCCCACCGTCTTCCCATCAACCGTCCACGTGGCTGGGTCACTGGCGCTCTCATGGGACAGGACGCACTCAAAGGTGCAGCTCTCACCTGCCAGCACCTCCGTCGTCTTTAGCCTCTTGGTGATGCCCACGTGCAGCTCTGCAGGCCACAGAAACAGGTCAGGCTGGCCGGCCGTGGCACTGCCCTAGGCCCGACCCCCAGGAAGGACCAGACCCGGGGGGCCAGGCCATGCTTCCCCGCCCATCGGCAGTGCCCTTCGCCCAGAGTTGCCACATTCTGGCGTCTGGACAACTGAGACCGCTGGGCTCCACCCAGCTCAGGGTGGCCGAGAGCACAGGCCGCCTGCAGTTGTCGCAGGCTCATAACGTCCCAGAGAAGAAAGAGGAGCCCGGAGGAAGGGGGACCCCAGACGGGGTGAGTCAACCCAGACGCCTCCGGGGTTTGGCGCTGGATTGCAGGCAGCTGGGCAAGGACAGGGGCACACTCAGGGGCCAGGCAGCCACCCTGCGGTTGAGGGACCCGCCCCAGCTGAGAGGGATGTGCCCCAGGGGACCATACCCCGAGGCCAGGGCTGGGGCAGGGAGAGAACGGCAGGAAGGCCCTGTGGGATGGGGACGTGGCCACCCACAGCCCCTGCCTGGGGTCTCAGCTTCTTCTTTCCCCGCCCCCAGGAGGCTCCCTGGCCTCCCCGGCTCAGCAGAGCGGCCCCGCATCTCGGAGAACACAGCAGGCTGCCCCGGTAGAGGCCAACGGCAGGTCCCCCGCACCCCCGCCCGACCACGCAGCCACGCACCATGCACGCTGACCCGGGCTCGGGTCTCCTCCCTGCCCACATGGCAGGTGTACAGGCCGGCGTCCTCGGGGCTCAGGTCATGCACCACCAGCCCCCGCGTGCCGGCCTTGTGCAGGAAGTCGTACTTGTCGCTGGGGCCCAGCGGCACACCGTCTTTGTGCCACACCACGCGGGCCTCAGGATCGGACACCTCACACTGCAGGGCCAGGGTGCCATGCTCCTCTGCAGACACGTCGTCCAGCGCCTTCAGGAACACCACCGGCTTCGCTGCAGAGGAGCACGGGCTGGTGAGGGGAGCCTGGGGCCCACCCCGAGCGTGGGACCCTGCAGGCACTGCAGACCCCATGGGGACGGCTCACCTTGGACCTCCAGGCGGGCGGAGGCCGACACCTTCGGGGAGGCTGCACGCACCATGCCCGCATCCGCCAGGCGGACGCTCTTCAGCACCAGCGTGTGGCGCCGGCCCTCATGTGTGATCTCGTGGAAGCTGTCGTTGTACAGGGGGGCCCCGTTGAGCGACCACTCGACCTCCTCGTCCTCGTGGGACAGCTCGCAGGAGAAGCTGACCCGGCCCTCCTCTGTGGCCTCGGCGTCCTGCAGCGGCTGCGTCACCACCACCTCCCGTGCTGCGCGGGGTGCAAAGACACTCAGCGCCTGGGTGGCTGCCCCGTCCCTGCAGGCTCTCCCCACGCCCGCGATTCCATCGCACCCCACCTTCCACGGTGACCTCGGCGCTGCTCTGGGCACTGCCCGCCTGGCACCGGTAGATGCCGGCGTCGGCGGGAGTGAGCCGGAGGACACGCAGCTCGGCCATCTGACCCTGCAGGCTCATCTTGAGTTTGTTGGAGGGAGACAGGGGTGTGTCATCCTTGTACCACTGCACGGCCTTGGGTGGTGGCCGGAAGTCACAGGACAGGACCACCGACTGCAGCTCGCGCCCTGTCTTGGGCTCCAGAGGCCGCGTGAGGACCACGGGGATGTCTGCAGGGAACAGGGAGAGGCTGGGCTGCGGGGCCGCGAGAAACTCATGGCCCGGCCCTGCCTGCTGAGGCCTCCGCCTGTCCACCTCCTCTGTAGCCCTGGACCATGTCCACTCGTGGCCTCGAGCCATGTCCACTTGCGACCCTGAACCGCATCCACCCCGGTCCTGAACTATGTCTTCTTGTGGCCCTAAACTGCATCCTCCTGTGGCCCTGAGCTGTGTCCTATCATGGCCCTGAACCACATCTGCTTGCGGCCCTGCGCCAAGTCACCCACCGGGCTGAGCCCTCACCTGAGACCACGAGGCGGGCGGAGGAGCGGGACTTGCCGACAGTGAAGTGCACAGGCCCGGTCATGGTGGAGTAGGTCCGCCGCAGCACCAGCCGGTGCACCGTGCCCTCCTGCTCCAGGCCCACGTCCGGTCCTGCCTTTAGCACTGTCTTCCCCAGGAGCCACTTGGGTGGCCGCACTGAGGGGATGGAGGTCTCGCACTCGAACCAGGCAGGGGCGGGCTCTATCACCGTCACATCCTGTAGGCCCCGCACGATGGTGATGGATTGCTCTGTGGGGCATGAGTGGTCACCAGCGGGTCCCATGGGGAGGACCAGCCACCCCCTCCTGCAGGCTCCAGTTCCTTACTGGGAACAAACCCAATGCGTGCTGGCTTCCTGCCCCGCTGCCCGGAGGCACCGCCAGGCCCCTCACACCCGGCCGCCTCCAGGAGCGCAGGGCAAACAGCTGGTTGAAGCCAGAGAGACCCTCCCCATCGGTGACCTCAAGAACTGCCCACCCGCCCTGCCCACACCTTCCACAAAGAACTGGGCGCTGGTCTTGATGTCACCAGCATCGCAAGTGTAGGTGTCCTCGTCCTCAGGCTGCACGTCTTTGATGACCAGCTTGCGGTAGACACCATCACTGACCATCTCGTACTTGGGCCCGGGTTGCAGCTCCTGGCTGCCCCTGAACCACCGCACCTGGGCGCTGGCCCGGGACACCTGACACTCGAGCACGCCCCGGTGCTTCTCCATGGCGATCTTGTCCCGCAGCGGGCGCAGGAGGGTCACCGGCAGCTCTGCAGGCACAGCAGCCATGGCAAGACATCAGGACCAGTGCTTGGCATGCAGGCCTTAGGGTCTCAGACAGCCAAAGGCCAAGGGCCAGGGGCAAAGGTCTGGCACCCGCTTGGCCCCAACAGTCCACTTGTGCCCGGCCAGCAGGTGGTCAGGCCGAGCGTCCCCTCTGAGACGGTCTAGGATCCTCTGCACACAATTTGACCACCAGAGAGGTGGGCGCTCCCCCACCCCCGGCACCCGTGAATGCTCACGCATGCCCCCATCGCGCCCCACATCCCAGCCCCACGGGTACGTGTCCCGGTCCCACGTGTGCTCTTCCCGCGCCCACCCCGCCCTGTACTCCGCCCCACCTACCGTGCCCTGCCTGCCTTCTGCCTGCCTTGCGCTCGCCCCTCCCATGCCCGTCTGCAGACCCTTCCTCCCTCACGCCCCAGGGCCACTCTCCCGTGACTGTCATCAGGGCCACGAGGACTGTCATCTCCGCCTGCCAGGGCCGCACACCCCTTCTCTCCAGCACTGGCTGCAGCCAGGGGCAGAATCCCCTCACACCTCCGTGGTAAACACAGGCTGGGGGAAACCCCCCGGGCTGCTTCCCCGCACTCATCTGCCCGTACTAAGTCAGTCACTGCTGTCCCACTCCCAGGACGGGGCTGGGGAGCCCCAGGCCTGTTCCAGGCCAACTGGCCCACGAAGCTGCGCACACACACATATACACACATGCACGCACACACAGATATACACGCACACACACATACACGCGCACACACACCGTGCGGCACCCCCACCTCACCTTTCACTCGGAGCTGGGCTGTAGATTCTGCGTTTTCCGCTACAAACTTGATTTCTCCTGCGTCTTCCGCCAGGACCCTCCAGTAGATGAGCAGGTATGTCCTTCCTGGGGAGAAGGCCACTCAGCACGGGGCCTGGGGGAGCAGGAAGAGGAGCCGGGGGCGGCCCGGGCCACCCGCAGCAGCCAGCTTACCTTCCTGGCGGATGCGCACGTTGTCGCTGGGCCGCAGCTTGCTGCCCTCGTGGAACCACTGGGCGGACACCTCGTCGTGGGACACCTCGCAGGAGAAGGTGGCGCCTTCCTTCTCCATCACTTCCACGTCTTCCAGGGGCCTCACGATCTGCACGTTGCGGCCTGGGGCGGAGTGGAAAGCCCTGTCGCGCCCAGACACACGGGCCGCTCCCAGCGTGCCCCGACCCCCGCCAGCACCACCCCTCCCCCGCCCAGCTGAGGGTGACGGGGCGGAGCCAGCAGGTGCGCGAAGAGGGGAGGGCCGTGCACCCGCCCTCACCTTGCACCTTCACGGAGGCGGCGCTCTGGGCGTCCCCGGCGTCACACACGTAGACGCCCTGGTCCGAGAACTCACAGCGGTAGATGACCAGACTCCTGCAAGCGCCCTGGGCCGCCACGCCCACCGTCTTGCCCGCCCGCAGCTCCACGCCATCCTGCGGAGCAGAGGCCCGGTCAGGCGCTGGGCGGCCCACCCGAGCGCTCTCGCTCCGGCCTGCCCACGTGGGAGGCGGGTGGGACGCAAAGGAGTCCCAGAGGAGAGGGAGGCACCTTCAGCCAGCGCACGTCGACGTTGGGACGCGACAGCTCACAGTCCAGGGTCACCTTCTCCTTCTGGGTGGTCACCACGTCCTGCAGGGGGCGGGTGAACCGCACAGGCAGCTCTGGGGAAGCAGGAGGGGGCAGGTGAGGGAGAGGCGGGGCTTGGAGGTGCCTCCTGGGTGGGGTCGGAGTCACGCAGAGCTGGCTGGGAAGGAGCCCCCTGGCAGGATTCCGCGTCCCGGTTCCCTCCGTCCCCAGCGGCCTCCCAGACGCCCTTAGGAACAGGGGCAAGAGTGGCTCCGGAGTGTGTCCACGCACCCGAGACGACGAGCCGCGCGGACGTGTGCACGCCCTCGGCCTTGAAGGCCACCAGGCCGCTGTCCTCCGGCCGCAGCCCCGAGAGCACGAGGGTGTGCGTGGGGCCGCGCACGGCTAGGACGCACGTGGGTCCCGGCTGGAGCCGCAGGCCGTCGCGAGTCCAGGTGCCCTCCACGTCGGCGTGAGACAGCTCCACTTCCATGGTGGCCGCGCCCTGCTCCCGCGCCTCCACCTCCTGCAGGCCCCGCACGAGGCGGACCTGGCGCACTGTGGGACCCAGGCGGGGCGCGGGTGAGCCGCTGCGCGGAGACCCTCGCCCTCAGGGCCTGGTGCGGGGGCAGCCGGCTTCCCGGGCGGCAGTGGAGCTCAGGGAGGGCCCCGGCAGCCGCCCCCAGGACCTGCCCCCCGCCCCTCCTCCCCCTCCCTCCCCTCTCGATAACCGCCCCCAGGCCCAGCCTGCCCCGCCCCCAAACCCGCCCCTCCCCCCAGGCTCACTCTCCACTGTGAGTTTGGCCTGTGTCTTGTCGTGGGGCGTCTCGCAGCCGAAGAAGCCGCGGTCGGTGAACCCCACGTTGTGCAGAACCAGGCGGTGCCGCGCGCCCTCGGCGTGGATCTCCACATTCTCGCCCCGCACCAGGGCCACCGCGTTCCGCGTCCACCGCAGCTCGGGCCACGGGCGTGTCAGCTCCACCTCCAGGGTCACCGAGCTGCGCTCCTCCACCGTCTGCGGCTCCAGCTTCCTCTTGAACAGCACCGGCGCCTCTGGGGCAGCGGCGGAGGGGCGGTCAGGACGGCCGTCGCCCACCCCCACCTCGGGAAAGCCAGGCACAGAGGGCGCCCCACCTCGGCCGGTTCCAACTCCAGGCTGGGCTCGGCTGCCACACACGGGCACCGGCCGCCTGCACAAGTTCATGGGCCCAGAGCGGCTCCCTTCCCAGCCCCCCGCCCACTCTCTGCTGCCTTGCTCTGAACAAGGCCCAGTGCCTGGAACGCCAGAGTGTGGCCTGGCCAGCAGCACTGGGTTCGCCGAACCCGGAGAGGCAGGCGTACTGGAAACCCCCAGATGTGTCCGTGCTTTAACAAAGTTCCGGGTCGCATGTGCATGTTAAGACATGAAAAACAGGTTCTGGTGGGCCTCTCAGCTCTAAGATGCCTCCTTGATCACCCCACACGGTGCATCTGCCTATATCACTGCTTCGCTCAAGAACCTGCCATGACTCCCGCTTTCCTACAGGTGAAGTTCTGGCTCTTTGGCTTCAGCAGCATGAAAAGTGCACTGGCTGCCACCCTCAGCCCTCTCCCTGCCATCGACGGGGCTCAGCATG
>RJWJ010029108.1:0-20883 GCA_004363605.1 Indri indri
GGAAGAAATTAAAGGGTCATTTTTCACTGAGAAAATAAAGGCATTAACCAGTAGCCACACAGTCTAATTCTGATTTCAGAACACACATTTTTTGGAATCAGGGCAAAATAGGAATCCCAGATGCCTCATTTAGTAGCTATGTGACATCTGTTAGTCTCAGTGTCATCACCTGTCAAATGGGTAGAGTATCACCCACTTTACAGCATTCCTGCCATCATTCTGGCCCGTCAGGTCCTTAGCAGCTGCCTAGCACAAAATCTCTACTCATTCACTGGGGCCTATTCCCATCATAACGGAGCTGGATACACACATATCCACCTCCTTTAAAATTAAGGACCTTACGACCAGCTCAGGCTGGCCCAGGCTAGACGCCCCAGTAGTTCAGTTTAGTAATGGTTTTGAGTCTGGCCAGGTATACACGATTGCTCTCCCCAGCTATCGGCCCATGCCATATAAACATCATTGAGCTGCCTCCAGCTACTCATTTTTGAGTTACCTACAGACACTCGGTTGGTTAGGAAGAGAGAAGGAGAATGCAGATAGGAGGAATTAGTAGCATCTCTTCTCTCTAGTGCCATTTCACAGAGTCAAGCCCAGGAGCTCGAGTGCTCTGAGCACACTACAAATAGACCTCCACCCACTGGGAGCGGTTCCCGTGGGCTGCGATTGCCACATCCTTGAGTGATGTCAGCGTCAGATTACTGAAGATGTCAGGAAAAAAATAGGGGAGATGAAGTGGGCACAGAGAAGTGCAGAGTGAAGCAACAATTGCTCTTCATTTGAGTGTTAAAAAGAAAGGCTTAACAAACACAGGAAATGCAGGAGAGCTTGACAGGGAACAGAGGAGCTTCAGCAGCAGCAACTCTTGGGACCCCGGCAGAGTCTGGGGCACAGCATGGTCCCATGGAGTCTTCGGAGCATTTGGGGAAGTTTTTCACAGGGAGGGACCCCAGTCCTACCTGAGGTAGAGAGCTTCCCCTACATCTCAGGGAGCCCAGACAATAATGAAACTAGATTTTGTTCTCAAAGCATGGCCCCCAGACCGGCAACATCAGCATCACCCGGGAACTTGTTAGAAATGCAAACTCTACCCCGCACCTACCTGAATCGAAAACTCAGGTGCTGAAGCCCAGCCAAGTGTGGTAGGCACTTCTGATGCACACTCGAGTTTGAGAACCAGGTCTAGAGAGCCACAGGTTTCAAGCAGTCACTGTAGCCAAGGTTAAAGTGGGAGCCAGGAATGCTGGACTGCCTGTATACAACCCAAAATGATCCCACACCAAATTCCAGTAGAGCCCTGGTGGAGAAAATATGCTGTAAAGCTTCTCTTGGGCACATATATTTGCAAGGAATTTTTTTCTTTTTCTTTTGTCTTTTAAGGAAAGGTACTATCTACCTCTCTAACTCAACCATCCATTGTGACCTCATCTGACACCCGCATCACATTCCAGACACACAGAATGCCTCCCCCTTGAGCTTTTGCTCTTACTTCTGCCAAAAATGCCCTCTTCCACCCCCACCCACCTCCCTGTCATTCAAACTCAGATGAGGTGCCTGGGGTCACCCGGGCTCTTTACACACGCTTGTAACTTTTTATTGCACTGAATCATTTTCATATTTGATTCCCCCTACTAAACACTAAGTGTAAGTAAGTGCATGAGCTCCAACCACAATTGTGGGTTGGAATCCTGGTATTACCATTCTCTAGATTTATCTCTGGAACCACTCCCCCTGGAGAAGAGTAGGCGTTGGGCTTCGGCGGTCAGATCAGCTACTCTTCTCCTCTTGTGAAGGAGCCACAGATAGGCTGGTGGAGGGTGCGTACTTTAGAACCACCACGCCTGGAGCCGGGGGAGTAGAAGACCCCTCCTCTCCTCTGTGGCCAAATGAGATAAGTTGAGATAAGGGGCCTCTCAATAAGACACAAAAAGTTTCTCACCCTCAAGAATCTTCACCTGGAGAGGAGATAGACTATATCTACGTTGTGTCAGTGAACAGACACTCAAGGTTGTTGTGGTAGGCTAAGTCTACACTCAGTGTTGCTGTGATGGGCTAAGTCTACACTCAGTATTGCTGTGCTAGGCTAAGTCTACACTCAGTGTCGGTGTGGTGGGGTAAGTCTACACTCAGTGTTGGTATCATAAGCTAAGTCTATACTCAGCGTTGCTGTGATAGGCTAAGTCTGCTGATGAGTACTGTGAGAGCACAGAGAAAAAGCCCCTGTCAGCCTGGGGACTTCTGCAGGGTTTCCTCAAGAAGACCCCTGAGCTGAGACCTACAGCAACATGAAGTCAATCAGGTGAAGGAAGGCAGAGAGAGACCCTGTCTCAAAAATAAATAAATAAATAAAATAAAATTCCTCCTCCTCCAAAAAATAAAACACAAGCAGAGAGAAGGAGGGGGAAGAAATGAATGAAAGTGAGTGCTACATTCAAAAGACAAATTGGAAAGTGATTCTGGGACCTTAGAAGTACCAAGATACGTGCAGGATTCCTACCAGCTGTAGGGACAAAATGATATGCCCACACCACTAAGAAAGGGCATTAAACTGACTTGTCAGACTCACTGAAGACTCATCTGTATATGTACTATTGGGGAAACCTGCTGAGAGGGTCTGAATTGTGACACGCGGCAGGCGGGCATCTCCAACTTCTCGGCATCCAGCACTCTGGAGCGAACGGGTAGGTATCACTCATTTAAGGCCAGAGGTCTTTAGCTAGGTTTGCAACAACAAATTTGGATAGAGAAAAAAATTTGTATCTTTAATTTTCCCTTACCTCTTACTGAAATTTAGCATTTCCTTCAGTTATCAGGGCAGATAACACACTGCCATAGGATCTGCTGTACCTGAGACTTTATCCATAGCAGAAATCACAAATATTTTCATACCACAACACACTTGTGCGGATATCACAAAATATCAATTATGCTCATCAAGACTTCAAATTAGCCTCATTGTTAGGCCCACAGCTTGAACTCGTTACCCAATGTGTTAATAAAGAAGAGCTATGTCTATATCACAAATTTGTTTCTGTAATATTGTGATAACTAGTTCAAACATAATTGGTTTCTCCTTTAATCTAAGTTATTTTATTTTGTTCTTTAGAAATAGTATGCTGAGAGTGGGTCCGAGGGCTCGCTGGACTGCCAAGGGGTCTGTGGCTTTAGCGGGGTGGAATGAACCTCCTGCCCAAGAGCCCAGGGCATCGGACTCAGCATTGCAGAAGGTCCCCTGCCCGGGCCCTGAGCAGGGGGTGCGGACTCTGTGCCCTGGTGGGGAGGAAGGGAAATTCCACAAGGGAGGGAGTCTTTACGGAGAGCCTACTCTACATCACATGCTGTGCCTCACTGAAAATAATCTCATATGGGCCTAATAGCAACCTCACCAGGTAAGAATACTTTTTCCCATTCTACAGATGTGGAAACTGGCTCAGAGAAGTGTAATCATACTACTAGAAAATGAAGGAACTAGGAAAAACTCAAAACACGGTCAGTTTGACTTTCCAGTCTCCGGCCATGGAGATGACAATGAGACATCGCATCAACAGAACTGCTGGACAAAGGAAGAGGACAATGCATCCTCCAAAAAGGCCGCCTTGGGTGGTCATGGTGTGCACAACCCAGATCTCTTCTTAAGAGAATCTTCTGGGAAGAGTCCAGCGTCTTCACCCTCACGTCCTCTGCAGTGTTTGCTCTGAGGACACACACTCTCTCAGTCACTGAGAATGGCCCTGTTACTTAAGCCAGATGTTTCTGCTTAAGGAAGCAGGTTTCCTCTGATGAGCACCTGCCCGTACCCTAAAGCTTCTCGCATTCAATCCTCCTCCCTCCCCTCTTTCCTTTCACGGGTGCCAGACTAGCACTGAGGCCTCAAACCTCTCTGGGCCTATTGCTGCTCACTCTC
Source organism: Indri indri (assembly GCA_004363605.1). Classification (NCBI taxonomy): domain Eukaryota; kingdom Metazoa; phylum Chordata; class Mammalia; order Primates; family Indriidae; genus Indri; species Indri indri. Next base: position 3,905 of record RJWJ010029108.1, read on the forward strand.
ACCTTTATCCTTCACAGGTATTTCCCTCAATACATTTCTTGGATGTCGACTTCCATCTCGGCGTTTGCTTCTTGTAAGAGCCAAATTAACACACCACCCAAGTCTGAGAAAACTGCAACCCTGGCCCCCTGTGATGTGTTTCTTGTGATGGTTTGGTGGGCCAAGGAGGAAAACCGACCCACCCTCTAAGGACTGTCACGTGGGGAGTACCTCTTGGGAAAATAAATAGCCATGGCAAAAGGCAAGGTTGTTAAGACTTAAAACAACAGGGTTAATTCTATTAAAAGTCAGGACAGTGGTTATAGTTGATAGAAAGTATTTGAGGGGAGGGGTTTGAGGGGAAACTTCAGCAGTGCTGGCAATGTTCTGATTTTGATCTGGGTGCTGATTAAACATGTGCTCAGCTTGTGACAATTCATAGAGATGTTCACTTACGATCTGTGTAGTTTTATTTCCATCCTTTTTTCCTCTTCTTAGAAAGTTAAGGGAAAAAAACACTGGGTGTATGTATGGCATCTAGCACCTCTTTCAGTGAGGTGGGATTAGAGAGGCTGCTCTCTGTAGGTAGAGGACGCAATGTAACAATTGATGGTAGTTGGGGGAGAGAAGTATACTGCAAAGCCCACCTAGGACCTCTAGGAATCCTTCATTTGAACTTGGCTGTCCTTAACAAAGAACCTTAGGGCTGTTTATCTTGGGGTCCTGAGTTGCTAACAGAGGTTCTAGACCTGTCTGATATACATGCACTTATAGCCAAACTTCAGTTAAATAAACGACTCTCTTATATCTTGACATTTTGGATATGTCAGAAAGAGAAGAAATAGAGAGTTCTACAATCCTCGGGATTGCCCGTGGCAGGATTCAGTGCTTGAATTTGAAAGCATGATGTGTAGCTCGCAGAGAGAATGAATCTGCCCGGGTGGAGAAATGTGGATACATGTTTGACAAATCAATTCCTTTTCTTGGAGGAAGAGAAAGGAGGCCCCCACGGAGGTCAGGCAGCTCAATTACCAGAGGCAAAGCAGGGCAGAAGAGGTTCTGCAGAATCAAGGGGCCTCCTCACGCTGATGCTTGCACAGGGACCTGCTGGCATCACCTGGTCAGCCGGGAACCACTGCAGCAAGCCTCTGAAATTGATGACAGCCTCACCTCCACGAGCAGGGCCAGCCTCTGCCTTCAGTCTTGCAGGTTCAGAAACATCTCTCAAAATGTTTCTGAGCTGAAAGGCACAGGGCTCTCTGATAAACAGAGAAAGGCTCCCATAGGATCAGAGGAGCCTGCACAGTAGTCGCTCTCTCCTGTTCATTCAACCGGCTCTCCGCCCCCAAGGCTCTCTTCCTTAAGTGCCCATGACTGGGGTCGTTGACCTCGTACTTTGCAAGCAGAGGGAACTAGCATTTTGACACCCAGGCAAGTTACAGAAATTATGCCCTCAGATCAACAGCAGCACATTAAGAGGCAGTATAGCATACAGGTTAAAACGGTGACTCTAGCACTCCCTAGCTAGATGACCTTAGGCAAGTTCCTTAGATTCCTGTGCCTCAGTTTCCTCCTCTATTAGAAAACCTTATTCATCATATTAATATACTTACTTTAGAGGGTTATGAGAATTAAATTAGTTCATACATACAGACCACCATTTAAATTGGTAAACGCTAGCTACTGTTACAGTGGTGGTCGTGAGTGCTGTTCAGATAGTCCATGCTCTCTGTCTCCCAGGTCCGCAGGGCATGGTAGGATTCCCCACGAGAAGATAAGAAAGCCATGGGACTTGTTTTAGTCAATGAAATGGAAGCAGAGGTATCACATATTTCCACAGAGAAACTTTAAGACCCGGGGTGCAGTTCACCATATTTCTTTTTTCCCCAGCTTGGGCAATGTTGGAACATGGGGATGGAGCCTCCTCCAGCCCGAGGCCTTGAGTGGGGAGGGTACGCAGCCAGTGCCCAGCCCCCGCAGGTGACTCAGAGAATAAGCAAGAAGTAAATCTCCACTGGAATTTTGAGTTTGTTTGCTACTTCAACATTTGTCTAGTTCTTTTCTGCTGAACATAAACCGGTATCTAAAAATAACGTGCTGTCATAACAAAAACTTCAAATCCAACTGACCCTCGAACAATGCAGGTGGAAACTGCACGAGTCCACTCATGCATGGATTTCTTTTGCTCCTACCACCCCTGAGACAGCGAGACGAACCCCTCCTCCACCTCCTCCTCCCTCTCAGCCTACTCAATGATAGATGATAAGGATGAAGATCGCCACTGAATAAATAGTAAATGTATTTTCCCTCTTCCTTATTATTTTCTTAATAATATTTAATAACATTTTCTTTTCTTGAGCTTACTTCATTGTAAGGATACAGTATATAATAATATTCAAAATATATGTTAATCAACTGTTTATGTTATATACTAAGGCTTCTGGCCAATAGTAAGCTATTGGCAGTTAAGTTTCGAGGGATTCAAAAGTTATGTGTGGATTTTCAACTGCATGGGGAAGTCAGCACCCCTAACCCTCCATGTGTTCAAGGGTCAACTGCATATGGTACTTAATTTAGGATTCAGGGGGTATATGGTGAGAGACCATTATTGGAGGCTGGAAGAATGGTGACCGCTGTTGTGGGCAGCTGAAACGTGGTAAAACTGTTACCTGCTATTCCCTAGAATCCAGGTAATACATTGTAGCTCTAGAGAAAAATGTTGGAAGATAAAGTTTGTGTGCTGGTGGCTATTGGCTTCATTTGTCCAGGTAACATAAGAAAGAGAGTAGCTCAGAAAATAAGTGGCCAGTTTGCAGGCAGGAATGAATAGATTTCTATGTAGAGAGTCCAGAGATACAGAGATAGGGAGAAGTAAACATTAGAGATAAAACTGAGGCTTACAAAGGCTAATTAAGCCTTTGCAGTGAGAATCAAATCAACAGTTCGACCTCACATCCATTGCCGAGATTTCTGAATGTCTGCAGCTATGTTTGGAGGCTCAGCTCTGCGCAGGCAGCCAGAAGAGGGTCCGCACCCCTGGTTCAAAGAGGCTGTGGGACCACTGTGACCCCATGCTCAATTCTAAGACCCAGGGCTTTCCTTATGGTTGCGACTCGTATCTGATTCCCAGTCTTATCTCACTTCCTGTCTCAAATTCCCAGTCCCTATCTTTGTTCTCTGTCAAAATTCTGGCGATTTTAGCTCCCTGTCTTGCTCCCAGTTCTAGAGACCAGAGTCCTCATCCTGATCCCTGAGTCCCATCATTCTGTATCTACCAGCTACTGCCAGGCCTTTGGGACGCTACAAACTTGGGCCCCTAAATATGACCACGGCCAGGCAATCCTGAATGTGTGACACTGGCCCATGACTCTCCAACATGGGTTGCTTATCTTTCTGGGATCTGATTGTCCTGTGCCCAGGACTGGCCAGTTCACAGGCCACAGCTTAGTTACCGGAACATGGCTGTCACCAGTCCAGTGTTCCTCAGGAGCCCCAATTCTGATCTTACCTTTGTCTAAACTTGGTGCCCAAAGCTGCACACCGTAGTGCAGAGGGTATCTCACAAGGGTGAAACACGGTAAAACCACCAACACCATCCCCTAGCGCGCCATGCTGTTAATGCTACCTACTGGCTCTTCTGTCAGCTTTGCGCCTTTTGTCCGTCCTCCCCACCTGTTCTCAGCACACGACCAGCACCAGCTCCTGGCATTCTTGCTCTGTTACACCCCGTGCCCTGACCCTTTCCCCTCTTTTCATGTTGCAGTCTGCTTCCAGATGTTTTCAGGTCCCCTCTGCTCCTGACCTCACAGCCTCCCCTTAAGCTCCTTCGGTATGAACGATGGCTCCATTTCCAAGTCAAAATTCTCACTTGTTCCTTTGAATTATATCTGCTTCCAGCAAATGGAACACCCCAGCCCAGGTCAACTTGACTTTGGGCTAATACTGAGACCTAGAAGGAAACAGGGATGACTCATGTGGTTATTTTCCCCACTGAGCACACTAACTCGGGGGGAAAAGTTGGACCCTTGCCACATTCTGGGCTCGGAATGAACTTGTAGTCCACAAAAATGCCCAGGTGTCTTTCACATGAACAGCTCTCAAGACACCAAGATCCCTCGTCCTATATCTGAACATTTAATGTGCTGGACCTACACATAACTTTTTTTTTTTTTTTTGAGACAGAGTCTTACTTTGTTGCCTGGGCTAGAGTGCGTGCCGTGGCATCAGCCTAGCTCACAGCAGCCTCAAACTCCTGGGCTCAAGCAATCCTTCTGCCTCAGCCTCCCGAGTAGCTGGGACTACAGGCATGCGCCACCGTGCCCGGCTAATTTTTTCTATATATTTTTAGTTGTCCGATTAATTTCTTTCTATTTTTAGTAGAGACGGGGTCTCGCTCTTGCTCAGGCTGGTTTCAAACTCCTGAGCTCAAATAATCTGCCCGCCTCGGTCTCCCAGAGTGCTAGGATTACAGGCATGAGCCACCACGCCTGGCCCATATAATTTTTAATAACTTATTTTAGAGCCATTAGGCACAAAATTGAATTAATCGTAATTCCTGGTTGATGACACACAGCCAATATTGAGTCTAGACTGGCCCTCTTCTGATTTATTTCATTAACGTTTATTTATATTATCAATTAGGTTTTTTTTAAAATACAGTGAAGGCTCAGGAACCCAGGATCAAACCTCAAAATGAGGTTATTAAAAATAACCAATATCTAAAAGAATTGAGATCATAAGAAAAATGAAAGAATGGGGAAAAAGTAACCTATGTCTACTTGTGCACTCATTCCTTATCTCATCTCACTGGTCTAAAGCTGTAGTGGTAAAGAAATATTGCCCTACGTTTTCTTGGATAATTCATTCATGCTGCCTGTACCTGATTTTTGCTTTCTTTTCTGAGTGCGAACAAATTGCCAGAGTCCTGAGTGGTCCAACTTCGGGCAACATTGAGCTTTTATCCTCTCTCAACCCTGATGTTAACCCAGAGACCCCTGCTATTTGGCCACTCGGTGCCATGGGCCCAGGGTGGCCTTATTTTCCAAGGCTTAGATTTACCTGGTATACACTTAGTGCTGACATCTCTTCTACTCCTCATGGTTCTCCTGCTGATTTTTCTTTCTTCCTGTCATTTCCACAACACATTAGTTTGCAAAGGTCCCGTTTTAGAATGCTTCCAGTCTTTGGAAAAACCCACAGTTCATTTCTTTTTTAATCTGAAAATTAAAATGCACACCGTCCCTATCGACATGAAAAATGACATCCTGATGTGTCACCCCTGACATTAAGGCTTGCCTGGCTCACACACCTGCACAATTGCCAATTGTCTAATTTTTCTCCGCAATCAATAGAAGGCTGAGAAAAGGATACTTTAACATCTGCTGAGCTTTTAGGCAACTCATTATACGAATTCAGCACCTGGGTCGTCTGTAGAGCATCTCCTCGGTTTTCCCCAGGAAGAGAGTTCGCAGGGGGCTCTGTACTCGTCTATTCATTGGGGAATTTGTACAGGCAAACGTCATACGTGTCAAAGGAAAATGCATTCAAGATGCTTCCTTTGGTGCGTCTCTAAGGGCGACAAAGCTCATTCTTAAAAGGCAATAAGGCAATGTGTGAGGGGTGATACCACAGCAAGCAGTTAAGTGGAGAAAGGGAAACAGATAGAGAAAGAGTATGGCAAGGAGGGAGAGGGGAATGAGAGAGGGGGAGAGAAGGAGACAGGAAAAGAGAGAGACAGGGAGGGGACAGGGGAGGGGAGAGAGAGAGAGCAACCCAAGCTGGGATAAGCAAGCCATCCATTGAAACTTACTGATGGAACTTTGTGGACTTTGCCCTGCTGAGCCATAGGTAGGCTCTGTGAAGAACACCGAAAGAATAGGAGAGAAAGGGCCTGTTGCTGTCGCCAAGACAGTGACGTGGTGGGGAGGGGCCAGGAAACAAATGCTTGTCAATCAGTGGTAGAGCCATTCAAAAGAGCACAGACCCTTTGGACTAGTGAGCCTACCCATTAGCTTAACCTCATAAACATTAGCAGTTGTATACACAATACAGAAATATGGATCATGAATTACATTACCAAGCTGGAATATAATGCCAACAAGATCTTATAACTGTTAATAAATTTTCATCATAGACGAGTGTTCCAACAACAAAGTTATTATCCTATCATCCTCTTGGCCCAGAGTGAGCACGTGTTTTGACCTGAAATGAGTCAATATAGACTGTTTTACAAAAGAGTACCCTGAACAACAACAAAAATTTTTCTCTGAATCATGACCGTTGAAACACATGCAATTTAAAAAAGAAAAACTTTTATGTTTTCCTCTGTGAAAACTGCCTACTCTCCACCCTCACCCCCAAGAAATAAAACGAACAAAAAAATGCTTAAATTATCAAATGAATCAATCATGGAGCAAATCTTGCTTTAGTTGAATTATTCCTAACTCTGTCACCCTACAGAGTGACAACTGATCTGTAAATGTCCTCACTTCTTTCAATCACCCAGTGGAAGATCCCACCCAAACTCAGAAACCACCCACAGAACAAAGTCTACGTAGAACTTTAAGAGGACTTGGAATGGTGTCATGCCAGTAAATGGTGTGGAAAATTGAAAAGACAAATTGATCCATCAACTGAGAAATTAAGAAATGAATTATTGCAGAAGCTTGGAAACCGTAGGAAAGGAGTGAGGAAATTTGGATTGGGCACACTAACTCATTCCAACTTTCACCAGTAGGTTCAGAACTTCTTTTTATTTTTTGATTCAACAGAATAGTTGCTCTTTAGTTTGATTTCATGCCTGCTTTTGCAGACGGAGAATATGCATACTCATGTTGGTAGGACACTAGTCCACGGAGTATGGGGCTAAACACACTGTGCTGTTGTTGAGCAGTTGGCCTCTTCTCATTTGGTGTGGGGGCCAGGCAGCCCTCAAGGCAGCTAGGGAGTCAGAAATTGCATGTTAAATGCAGTGTTGAGTTCCTTGGATATCAAACACTCACTACCATATATTTGAAGACCAACTTACATGTTGAGTCCTAGTATCTAGAAAGAGGAAAAAAGAAAACCAAAATCATAAGGCAAAATCTAGTAGAGTGATAGTTTTGAGGCATAATCTAATTATTCTATAATTTGTTATGTCTCTTTAAAAGGCTTAACAAATAGACATTTTTTCCATCTTAGTCTTCCTTGTCTTTCTCCATCTTGTCCTTAACAGAAAGAATAATTCTGATGATTATGAATGAGAATACACAGTCCCAGGTGGGATCAAGACTTTTAATTCTATTTCGTCCCATTCATAAACTTTTCTAGGTAAGCTATTGGTTGATTTCTAGCCCTGAATTATTCAGAGGAAATGGCGCTGAAATAGCGTGTGAAATAAGGGAGAGGCTGTAATACATATTTAGTATTCTTTTAATCTACTGTCCTGTTCAAACCTTCCTAAACCTCCCCTCCGGCCCCAGGCTCAGTAATCCCTCCGGTGGCACACACATCCCCATTCTAAATAATCCCTTCCCTTCTCCTGCAGCAGAAGGCAGTCTTCTTTAACATACTTCATTCCATAATAAAATCCTTTTTTTAAAGCTATTTTAAAAGTGCACAGTTGCTTTCAAGGAAAATTATAAATAGTACCTCATTAATTGGGACCCAGCCTTGATAACATTAAAGATGTGGGAAGAGCATGTAAAAATGCCATATCTGATCCCTTATGAGCACAGATAATTTCAGCTTTTATCGCAACTGTTCTTCCACCCTGAGGGTCTGGGTGGCCCATTTCTAAAACAGGTGTATTTAAAAGAGTTTGGTTTAAGTGGGACCAACTTTATATGAATTAGCAAATGAAATCCAAGGACATTTAGGTAAAAAGAAGGCTAAGAGTGAGACTTGACTGAGGATGTAAGGCATATTTTTAATACAACAAAGTCAGAAAAAATATTTTGCATTTTACCTTCCAGCAGCGGACAATGAACAGATTTGTGTCATGTAAGAAACGGTGGAAAGAACAAGGAAACTATTGACCTAGAGGAAGGAATAGTGATTAAGCCAGTATTTAGGAGTTGGAAGAAGGGGCAAGGTGGGTAAGAGGAAGAAGACAGAGTTAGGGGAGGAAGGAGACATGGGGGAGATGAGTACGGCCATTGTCTCGACTTGTTTCCTCAACATTATTTCCTACTGGAAGGAAATAATATATTAGGAAAGGACGCAAACTTGATCTATGAGATCCCAGAGAACATAATTAGAATACAGCAGAACAGTTTCAAGGAGCAGATTTTTCAGCTCTACGTAAGAAAGTGCTTTCCGGTCATCAGAGCTAAGATGGACTATGTTACAGGGAAGCAAGCACCCCACGGGCAGAGTCATACGAGCAGAAGCCGGGTCACACTCCATCCCAGCCCTTCACAAATGGATTGCCCTAGAAACCCTGAGATTCCATGCTTTACGTATCTGGGGTAAGATCAATCACACAAAGAAGATACAGTCAATTCTCATTGTTCATAGAATAACGGTAGTTATATTCTATAAAGCCCTTGCAAACACTGAATTAGCAAATACTGAATCGTTGCTTCTAGAGAAAATTCAGAGTTGGATTTCCGTAAACCTCTGGTCATAATAATTTTTTCAAATGATCGATACATGACCTTGTTTTATATGTGCTTCTGTTAAAGGCACCTTATTTTATTATTAATAAATAATATGTTGAGTCATTAACATGGAACTCATGGCCAACAACAGCACAGTAACTCATGCCTGCAGGAAGTTCCTCTAACACACATGTTTTCTGCAAAAGGCACAACACAGCCTGCTTGTGCTTAGGGAAACTAGACAGCATTTTAGCACTATGCTTAGGGGTCATTTTAAACAGGGGAATCACCGAAAAAATGCACAAAAATGCAAAAAGTACGTCACTAAATAGACGCCTGAAAGGACCCTTGTTTATTGCACAAGAGCTGAAACAGGAAGGCAGACCGTGGCCTTGTGAAGACCTCCGTGGGGAATGTGCACATTAGGTGACGCAAGTTTTCCCCCCTCCTGCCCACGGCCGTGAATAACCATGAGAGTGTCATGAGTATTGATTTGTGGGCTACAAACTAATCTCAGCAGAGATGAATTCACAAGTACCGAGTCCACGAGGAGTGAGGCTCAACTGTGCCTGCGAGGAGCAGGGAACAAACGGGCAAAGTAACAGGCAAAGATCTCGACAGCCCAAAAACTGTGCTCCCAAGTCCACAACCTCCCTTCCCAGAGCAGGACACAGTGGCGTTTGCACTCATGCCGGCCACCGCCGCCAATCCCTCTGGGCACAGGCTGGGAAGGCAGCAGCCAGGTGGCCCAAGCCACAGGAGTTCAATGGCTTCGCTGTCTGGTCTCAGTTGAAACCTTCCGTGAAAACTGGAAGGGCTCATCACAGTTGGGTCCCCCGGGGTGACCCTAGGACTGCCCGCTGGCACGGCCGCGCTCCTCTTCACTGCAGGACTCTGGAGGCAGAAACGGGGCAGGGGTTGCAGAACGCAGACAGGGAAAGCCGTCACGGTTGGCCCAGAAGAGGAAATGGACTCAGAAACGTGAAGCGATTTGCCTCAGGGACCCTTAATGGCAGATCTTTCCGCTTCCTGGCACTGCCTCCGGCCGTCATCAGAAAGTGACCCCCTCGGAATGAAGAGGATTATTTGTGCTCTCAGTACCACCAACTTCTGTCCCTCGATGGGCCAAAGCACCTCATGAAAACCAGCCCATCTGCGTGGCACCAGCACCCACACTTCCTGCCCGACGTGGGCGTGCATCTCCGAAATACAAACACGACCCTCACCATTGCAGTCTCATTGATTAAAAGACCAAACTGTAGATTTCACATTCTGAAGGCAGACAGACACAGAAAGCCATGAACATGAAAAGCATTTTGATTTTTTTTTTCCCCAAATTCAAATAATGTGAGTGGAAAATGAGATTTTTCCTGTAAAAACAGTGGACCTGTTTCATTTGTCTCTATTAATAGTATCCTGCAAGGAAGTGTGATTGCTTCATTTTAAAAGCAAGCAGCATTTACCTTTTTCTGGATTTTAATGGAATAATGTGTGTACACTCATCATTAGGATTGCAAGAATTGCAATGACCTTGGTAGTTATTTTGATTAAAAGGATGCTGCATGGTAATCCGGCCTCAATTAACTCTCTGAGGTTGGCCGGGGACTGGCTAGTATGAAGGGCAAGGCTAGCAAGGAGTGGCCACCGGGGCTGGTGTGGCTGCTCATGAGGTCCCTTCCAGCCACCACCAGCACATCAGGAACCATCCAGTGCTCAGAATCTCCAAGGTGGGCCAAGGCCACTGTGTGCACAGAATGCTGGAGGCACCATTCACATGCTTGCCTGGCCAAAAAGGATGTTTTGTGCTCATGGGAGTGGCACTCACCTGGAATAGGTGGGAACGGTTCCTCTGGCAGTCCTGCAAATCAGCGGCCCCGACTTGGAGATGAACATCAGTGCCCTAAAGGACTTGGCAGTCACCTAATTGACTTATGTGTCCATAGTCCTTTACTCTTTCTCAAAAGGGATTCACCTCATTATTACAAAGACACACAGTCACTTTTCTGACCCAGATCCTGTTTATCCCTCCAGGTTTGTCTTTTGCCATCCCTTGCTTATACTGAGCTTTCTTGCAATTTCCTCAGTGGGCCAGTGTCTTTTCCAAAGCCACAGGACATTTGCCTACGCACTGTTCTCCGCCTGGAATGCCCTTCTCCTTTCTCGTCCCCCGAGAGACTCCTACTTCTTTAGGAATCAACTATGATATCAACAGCTAGGGCCCTTTTAGCCAAAGTCATGGAAACCCTGATGCAACTGGCTTAAAGAATAGCAAAGATGTGTTCTCTCACAAACACGAAGTCTCAAGGCAAGGGGGCTCTTCAGGTGATCAGTTCAGCTGCTCAAAAATATCATTAAACATGGTATCCATCTTTCTGCTCTGCCATCCTCTTCCTGTGTCCTCTGCTCCTTCATGGTCTCAGACGGCTTTTACAGTTGTAGACAAAACATGCAGTCACAGCAGCAGCCAGAGGAAGAAAAGGCTCTCTCTCCCCGTGTGCCCCTCTTTAAAAGCGAGGAAGCATTTCTCAGAATCCTCCATCAGACTTTCTCTCCATTCTCAGTGCCCAGCACTGTGGAACAAACCCATGCCTAAAGCAATCACTAGCAAGAGGGGAATTACCTTGATAGGATTAGCAAAGCGCAGATTACAGGGACAGAATCAAGTCCACTAGAAAAGAAGATGGTTTGGGGCTGGCAGCCGACACTTTTCTGCACCTCCAATCATGTGGCTTTAGGTAACCATGTGCAGCCACTGCTCCCTGGTATTTCCTCTATCAGAAATCTGAACCCTCTGTATTGGTAATTGACCGTTTGCTTACATATCAACCCCATAGTCTTTGAGCTTCTTAAAGCCAGACATGATTGCTTATTCACCATTATATCCTAGAACCTAGTACATGCTTGGGGCTTAGTGAATGAATGAGTGAATGAATGAGTGACTGTGTGGCTGACAGCATGAGTAAACAATAACCCTCTAATGCGAGCATTCTTACTCCCATTCTAAGTTAGGACAAACCTCCCTCTAGAAAGAGAGAAAGACTTCTCCATCACCACTCACAAAGGAGCAGAGCCAGGACTGAACTTCAGAGTTTCTGGCTCCAAGTTGAATGTTGGATCCAACGGAAATGAGGAAAAGAATGCCAGAGTATTCGATGGCCTGCCCAGTGTCTCTGAGTAGCAGTGCTGGCGACTTTTAAAAATAATTTTATTAACATTCACAAGGACTGTTCAAAATGTTGAGTATAGGGACGCAGAGATAATCCTCAAACTCTTTTTTCCACCTGACTCAAATCTTACTCTGCCTTCAGCTTTTTTCATCTTAGAAACATTTATATAACAAATGGATCCCAATCTTTTGAGGATTCAGTTTGCAATCCTGACAAATTAAGGACCCTGAGGAATCAATTATTTTTACTTATCTCCCAGGCTGAAGGGGAGGGAGCCCTATATTTCTGGAACTTTGGCTTTGAAATCTCTTGAAAGCATTATAGAAAAGCCAAGGGAATAAGACAATAAGGGTTCTTTCAAAACAGTAGGATTTAAAGGATCTTATTACCTCCTTCATAATCTTACCTTAAGGCGATAGAAAGTATTAATTGGAGCAAAGACAACCAGGCGGAAACAGCTACTGTACGTCATCTATACTGTTGCAGTCTGTCTTCTATGCCTTTAATTTGTTACGTTGCCTCACCCTCCACATCTCTCTCAGATAAACTATCCAATTCCTGACTCCCTGGTGTTTTGGTTTTTGGGGGATTCCCCGCCCCCCCGGCTGAGCACAGAGAAAGAAAAAAAATTAAAAAAGAGCTGGGCCAAGGAAATCAATGGCACTTTAAGTCCCATTTCCTGCCTGGATCAGTGGTTGATCCCTTTTGAGGAAAGTGGGTTGGAGAACAGAGCAGGCAGGCTCTAGGCGCCAGGAAAAACTCACTGCAAGTATCTCTAGAGGAAGCTTCCATGTGACCTGCATCCCAAGCACCCAATTCTTACAGGAAATAGTATACTTTTTCTGTACAGATAGCGCAAAATGCTTTAAAATAAGTTGGAATGGCTGGCAACCCTTCTGATAAATGAAAGTTAAACGCACTCATCAGATCCCGTTGTTCCTCCGGGGCTAGGCCTCCGGAACCACCTTCATCCCACTCATACATTTTTATAGTGACATTGGAAATACTTATTTTTTATTTGAAGTAATAATCTTTGGTGAAAAAAAAATGTTATAATCCTATAGAAAATGCAGGGGAAAGGGGATCTTCAATCTTCAGAAAGGGAACAAAAAGCAAAATCAACTCCTATTATAGAAAAATTGGTCTTGGTATAATTTCCTCTCCCAATTTGTAAAAGGTTTCTGAGTGCATTCGCCTAGTGTATAATTCTTCTTTTTTTTTTTTTTTCGTAAAGGCTACCTTTCTGAGGGCAATCTAGGGAACTCAAATATTTCTCAAATGGAAGTCCTTGTATCAATTGGCTCAGGAGCTTGTTAAAAATGCATATTCCTAGGTGCCACTCCCAGATCTACTGGCTTTAAGTCTCTGACAGGATCATAAAATGGAAATGTTTGAAGCTCCCTAGGAAGTTCTTGTGCATGCAAAAGTTTGAAGACCACTGGGTAGTAAGTGAATCCACCGGCTCTGGAGTCAAAAAGAACAGGGTGTGAATTCTAATGCTACCTTCACAACTTAATAAACAAGGGAATTCAGCTACCAGTGAAGAAAGGGGACACATTTAATCCTTCTCGATTTAATTCGGTAAGCAAAAGATATGTATGAAGATCTGTGGCTCCAGAATTTCAGTTACACAAAGATTTTATAGCTTGTTAATCAACCAACTTTATTTAATAAAGAGGGCTTTGCCCTTTTAGGGTAAAGGCATGTCCGGCATAACTGACTTATGTAATTTTTGTTTCTGTCTTTCTCAACTCTTGTCATTTTATCATAACTTGTGAGTTAGGCACATCCCTTTTGCTTCTTACCGGTTCTGGATATGTCTGCAAGGTAGACTACAGAATGATAGCTGTGAGTCAAAGATGACTTTAATTCAAACAGTCAACCTCTCTGATTATTATGACAGATTCTAAACTTAGAAAGAGCCAAAGAGCTGACCCAAGAAAGCCTGGGCTCTGGGTGCTCGGTGCTTTGACTGGTAAGGATCCCGGAGTCTTTTTTCTTGGTCTGGTTAACATTCAGCGAGCCAAGGCTCCCACATCCAGTGGTAAAATGGGTTAAAGAGTAGATCTGTATATTTCTTAAGTTTACTCTGATGGCAGTAACAGAAAACAACTTGGGTGAGCTTAAGGAAATGATGATGGTGGTGTGATGATGATGATAACACAGAAGAATTTTGGAGAATACAAGGGCAAGCTGAAAAAGCAAACCAGTAGAGAGATAGGAATCCAGGGATGCTCTTGGGTTTTCTTCAAGAAGACTTAATCGATCTTTGTTCTAGAACCTTGATTTCACTTGACTCTGTTCCTGACATGAGAGAGAGAGAGAGAGAGAGAGAGAGAGAGAGAGAGAGAGAGAGACTCTAATTGACCCATCTAAAGTCATGTCTCCCCCTGGCCAAAGTACCATGGCCTGAGAGAAGTGTCCTCCCTCCAGTAGAAGTGTCATGGGTGTTCTGGAGGTCCACCCCTGAGAGCGTGGTGGCCAATTGCCAAACCAGCCATCCAAGGCAACCCCACTAGCATTTACCATGGTCAAAAAAAAAAAGAAAAAATCAGTCAGAATGGAATGTAAACTCCCAGCAGACTGGAAGCCTGTTAAGGGCAGCATCTATACCTGACTCAATACTGCCCATAAGCACCCAGTGGTCAAGAGCATTGGTTTTGGACTCAGCCCACCTCAGTTTGAAGTGTCACTCCTCTCACTTGTCTTACTTTGGACACTTCTCTTAACTCTCAAGTACTATTTACTGATCTATAAAATAAAGATAGTATGTAACTCCCAGGTTTTTGCAGGCATGAAATGTGAACACAGCACCAGCAGAATACAGGAATCCACCATTCCCAAGCACTACCAGGCAAACTTTCACCCACAGCCCGGATGGGAAGGTGTGGGTGAAACACCACTAACTGACAGTAGGAAGACTGTGTTTTTCAACCTGAACTTCTTGGGTAACAGATTGTCTTTTTAGATCTGAGAGACATTCCAAAGGCAGTTGTCCAGAGTTTTCAAAGAGGTCCCTTAGCGAGGAGCTGTGCTCCGTGATGGACCAATCCCAACCTCCCTCCAGTGTAGCCTCCATGGCGGAGCTTCTGGGTGCCTTCCTTGTTATCTCAGAACAGCCACTCTCATGCTTGGCTTCCGCTCTAGGAATTATTCAAATACTTACTTGGTATAACAGAGTGAAAATTAGCTGGAGTCTTGCCCTTCCCCTCCATCGGGGCTGGGCATAGAAGCAGGATTTGGGTTTCCACTAGGGGAAAGGACAGGCAGAGAGGAAAAGGGAGGCCCAGGCAAGAGCCAGGATCACCAGCCAGGGAAGGACTTGGAACACCAGCATCACAAAATAACCTCAAACCAGGATCCTAATAATTATATTAACAATTGCTATTTTTTAAGATGATCTAGGCACTGTGTTAAACACCTTATGTACATGGGTCTCACCTAATTCTCCCAAACAACCCTGCCAAATAATATTAAGAACCCCATCTTATACAGGGAAAAAAGCTCATAACTTGCCCAGGATCACCCATCCGGTAAGGAAACAGCTCATGCGCTCTTGAAACAGCTGGGATAAGGATGCTACAGGGTAAGGGCCAGACCCCTCTGGTGGTGTTCTCCCTTCCTTCTTAAGGATGATGGAAGAGACAAATAGACCTGAGTCAAAATACAGTCAGTTTTTTATTATTCACGGCCGGTATGTTCTATAAAGTTACCGCCAACGCTAAGTTAGTGAGTCCTGACCCGCTGCTCCTAGTGGAAATGCAGAGGTAGGTTCCTGCCAGCCCCTGATCACAATATTTTCATCAACGGATCAATATGCAACCCGGTTTACATGGGTTTCCATTGAAAGATGCCTTATTTAATATCTATGTTGACTCATTAACATTGAACCCCCAGCCAACAGCACCATATTCTAATGCCCGAATGAAGCTTTTCTAACACACCTATTTTCTCTGTCAGGCACATCACGGCCTGTTCATGCTTAGGGACACTAG
Organism: Indri indri; assembly: GCA_004363605.1. NCBI lineage: Eukaryota > Metazoa > Chordata > Mammalia > Primates > Indriidae > Indri > Indri indri. The sequence continues at coordinate 19,628 of RJWJ010029108.1, forward strand.
ACACTGACCCTTCAGCACTGCATTTAAGGGCCATTTTAAACAGCACAATCACCAACAAAAGCACAAAAATGGGAAGGCACGGCACTAAATAGACCATACGAAGGATGCTCATTTACAGCATGAGCTAAAACAAGGAGAAAAAGTCACCTTGTTTGACGTCAGCTGAGAGCATGGGCATTGGGCAACTCACATTTTTCACAGTTCTGTGCCTGTCTGTAAATGACCATGGAAGAGCTACAAGTATTGATTTGGGGATTGCAAATAAAAGTTGAGGGTGCAAGGAAATTTAAAAGTGCAGAATTCATGAATAAGGAGGGTTGACTGTAGGTTCTGCACTCGTTGTGTAGCCTTGGATGAGACAAAACCCAAGTCCATCTCCTCATCTATAAAATGGGCTAATACCAGCCTGCTCTCAGGGTTTCTGTGCTGGGGTGACACAGGAAACCAGGGCAGTGGCAGCTTTGTGAAATGGGCTCAGAAAGCACTGATTCCCTCCCCACTCTTTCCAGGCATAGGCCTTAATTATCTCCAATCCCTACGACAATTAAGGAGCCCTGGCAAGGCTAAGTGAGCACTCGAAGCCGCACAGCATAAAGCATCTGATCCGACACATTTAGAAAAAAGAACCCATCTTAAATCCTCCCAACCCACTGCTAAAAGAACTGTTATCCACATGAACTTGGCTGTCCGTATTCTTTTTCTTCCTTTTTCCTTCTCAATCCCTCTTCTCTCAGCCCAGGGAGATTGGCTACCCTAAGGAAGAAAAGGAGCCGATTAGTTTAGACCGGGCAGATAGCATCACGCAGCGAGCCTGCCTGTGGCGAGTTCATGAAGTCAAGTGCAGGCACTGAATCCCAACATGTCACAGTGCCGAAGTCATCTTCATCTTTCAGCTTTTTCTCGGCTATTCATTCACCAAATAGACAAATATCTGCATTTTTGTAGATAAAATGAATGCAGAAGGAGCCATTTCCAAAGATAGATGACTGTCCTTTTTCCTTCAGCAAAGTTTAAAAAGGTAAAAATTATCATATTATGGGCACGGTGGTCATAGAGAGAAAATGAGGCCACTGCTCAACAGGGGAAATTGCTCTCTCCTTGCATGGGAATGTTTTAACATTAAATTAACTCTCCTATCTCCTGCCTGCTAATGGGAAAGCTTTCACCTCCCGGTTTGGCAGGGGATCTACATTTGCATTTAGATGGAGCTGTTGTAAAGATGGCCCGGCACAGGGCCCTCCGTCCCTTATTTACAA
>RJWJ010029109.1:0-20876 GCA_004363605.1 Indri indri
GTTAACACCAAGCCCAAGTATTCCACTCAGAACTCTGTGTGATTACAGGTTTGGTAACCAGAAGTGATCAGAATATTCTACTACTTAATGCCTAAAACAGATAAATAATGAGATTTCTAAAGCTCTAGATGTGTAAAATCAAACACCGACAAGATTTTCAAGGCAAAAGTTAGTGAGCTGAGGATGAAATGTCTCCGGGGCACTCAGATGTAAGGCATGCACAGCTCCACGATGACAGAGGAACAAAGGAATATGGGCATGTCATTCGCATCTCTAGAAAAAAAGTTGTAATGGGTCAGACTAAGAAATCAACTGTAAAAGTATCAGAGACACATGGTGATGGAGGACGGTGATCAGAACAGAACAGTTATCACAAAACACCATGGCACGGTGATGCGCAGGTATACCGTTGGAGGACTCGGCAGCTGCGGCAGTGGTCCCTGCATCCGGAGGGAGGGTGCTGGTTGCTAAACCTAGAGGAGGGGGTGGGGTATTTCCTGTTTCACCTACACAGCAAAAAAAAAAAAAAAAAAAAAAAAAAATCAGAGCAAAGAGGGGTAAAAGAAAAAAAAAAGAGTCCCAATTTCTTATTTTTAAGTTTCTAATTAAGAAACTAGAAAAAGTAACTGAAATAGGTTGTTGACTTCTCACAAACGAAAAATAAAGTATATTCACTGCCAAGAGGTCAAAAGCACAATATAGCAAAGTCAAGAAACTCTCCCATAAACTTAAACCCATGTACTCTCAGAGAGAATTAGTATTCAACTCCTGCATAATAGAATGCTAAGATCACTGAAATGTAGTGAGACACTGAAAAGAAGGAAAAGCCACCCAGAGACCAGTAACAATCCATACGTTAAATTAAACATTTGAAAATTTAAAGATGAGTATGAACTGGATAATGAAATAAGTCACCTTGGAACAAAATCAAAAGAGCAACAAAAATTTAAAATGAGGCAGGAGAAAGCCCAGCCCTCTTTCAAGGGTAACTGCTGTTCTGCCTTTCCCCATCATGTCTAGAGGGTGACTGAGCCTCCTGCAGTTTACCTCCCCTGAAACCAGACCACCCCTGGGCTAGCCAGCTGAGTCCGGCTCCCCAGGCTCTGCATTTGGTGTCTTTGCTTTTCTTTTGCTCTCCCTCAATGCCCAGTCATTGTATCAACTGTCGTTTGCTACCAAGAAGAACGCACAGATCCCCTTCGTAAGAAATGCATACACAGGAAGCTTGGCAGTTTTAAACACTACATCTGAAAATGGTACCTGCAAAGCTGTGCAAAGCATCCCCCAGATCCTGCGGGTACCCGGCCGTGCCCGTGATCTCCTGCCTGCCCCACGATCCCCCACCAGGGCCCTGCAATGCAGGGAGAGCCCTACACTCACCATCACGTCCTCCGGGTGCCGTGGCCAGTGATGCTCCCCACGAACACTTCTTCTTCAGCTCCAGCTGCTGCGTGCGTTCCATGGACCGGCGCATCATCGCCTCCAGCCGCTCCTGCCCGGTTCATGCAAGGCGTCAGTGTCAACTGAGAACAAGATTAACCACCCAGCCCTACCGCACTGCCGTCTCAGGGTGCGGTGTGGGGTGAGTCACCAAATGGGGCTTTCTGTGCTTAGCATCCAAAACCCAGCACACGTGCTCTCTCCACCACACCAGCCCGTTCTTAGTGGGTGGAGAGTAAACAATGCAGCTACGCTAGCGCTGCTGAACATGAACACCGTGTCCCCTCCCTTTCCCTCCCTGGGGAGAAGCTGCCTTAAGGATAATGCCCAGCAAGCATTAACTCCTTGAGGCCTGTCTCAAGCCCCATTTTGCCCTATCCAGTAGGAGAACTGGAATTTTGCTCCAGAACCAATTGTTTCCTCTCTAGTTGAAAGCAGAAAACATTCTGATATGAGAAAATTTAAATTAAAATATAATTCTGAGTTTTTGTAGCCTTAAACATAAATTTTTAGGGTGATACATGACATTGAGATCTACTTTGCAAAGCCCTGTGTTTATCTCAGAACTTCTTAAAGGGGAATCAATTGTTTTCTATATTGTAACATTTTTCTGCTACATGGTATTTTCCAGATAATATTGCATGTTTCAAAATTTAAGAGAGATAAGAGTAGGTAGACTTCTAGCCACAAAATAAAGCATCCATGCATCCCCAGAGTTAGGTAGGTTTAGGGAGGGGTGGGAAGACAGAACTCAACAATTTTTAATCAGAAGAGAAAGCAACCACCAGGCTTCTCCCTTAACAAGATTTCTCAGAAGTGCTCGCCTGTATTACCTAAATTGTTATTTTCATAAAGTCGTCCTTGGTATTGGAATGAAGGTGTTCTAATTCTGCACTCCCCACCACCTCGATGACACTGCAAATACCAACTCCTCTCCCCGCCTCCCCTAAGCAAGGCTGGCAGTTACAACGACACCCTTTAGCCCTCATAAAACCCAACCCTGTGGTGCTCCAGGAACTGGGCTAATCCTAGCCTGACTCCAAAACGAAAAGATACAATTTTCTCATGGCTTAAAAAAACAACCAAGCAAAATTAATTTAGGACAACATCAGCTGAGTAACCATGACTTTAAAGATTGGGAAAAGACTCTTTCATGTCACTTACTAGACACACATAAAGGTCACTTAGTAGGTATCTGGATTTATCCCTTTTGTCTATACCAGAGAGATGAGATGAGCATTTGGTTTCTCCACATCTTAGCCTTCTCTGCATAATTTTTCTCTAAATAGCACTTTGCTAAGAGACTGCCTCTCCAGGGACCTGTGAGCAGAAAGGGGGATTTTTTTGCCTCCTGTCTCATATTTGTATTGGCTATTAATTGTGCTCTGGTTTTTGGCCTGAGACTCTATAATCATGAGTGTGCATTTCCTGGCAGAGTCCTGTCCTCACGACCCTGGCCCATTAAATTATGATGGCCAACCCTGGAGGTCTGCCTGATAAAGTCTGGGGCTTGGAGGGAATAGAATTCCTCCACCATTGGATGCCTGAAGTATGGCCACTCAAGACTAAGGCTGAACAGTATTTCATTACGTGGTCTTAACGTAAAGTAGTTAACCAGTGACCTAATTTAAGTGTTGAAACCTTTCACCCTAGAGTGAATTTAGTATTGGGTGGGTTATGGTAGATTTCCTACATGCCAGAAGGACCTCACAAGATAGTCCCTTCTCTACTATGGGACCAATGAGAATGAAGAACACGGAGACTCACTGAGGCAGCCTCACCACTGAGCAGCCGTCTGGGGGCATAATTATAAGGGAATGCTTCCCTAAAGCCAGACCTACCCTGAACTGTTCAGTTACCTTTACAAAAACTACCTCTGCCATCTACCGCCAGTCCACTGAGCTGCTCCAAGTTCTGCCCCTGGAGATTCACTCCTTTGGATCTTGAGTAGGCTGACGAAAGTATAACCATCTCTGAGAGAAAGACACAGTCACTTTGTACGGCCCACTTTTGGAGAGGTGATGCAAAAGAGGTGGTAAACTTCTCTCTTCTCAATAGAGCTGGAGCCCATTCTTTGAAGTGAAGTATGACAAGAATGGAAAAACAAGCACCACATGGACTCACCATCAGATTGGTATTAACTGATCAATACTTAAGTGCACATATAGTAATAACATTCATCGGGTGTCGGGCAGATGGGAGGAGAAGGAGGGGATGGGTATATTCGCACCTAATGGGTGCGGTGTGCACCATCTGGGGGATGGGCACACTTGCAGCTCTGACTCGGGCAGGGCAAAGGCAATATATTAACCTAAACATTTGTACCCCTGTAACATGCTGAAATAAAAAATTTAAAGAAAAAAAAGAGATGGTAAAGCTCTAAGAGAAGAGGATTTATGGAACCCAAAAAAAGTCAAAATGGGATGATTCGAACATGTCAAAAACAAAACTTACCCACTGCACTCTTATTGGAGGTTAGTCCTATATAGATAGGTCAGTATTGCCTCATGTTCATTATGTACCTTCCTGTTCCTTCATGTGATAAAACAGAAAGAATTCTAGATTTGGAGTCAGGAGGTAAGGATTCGAGTCTCATCTCTGCCTGCCACTTTTTAGCCCTGTGACCTTGAGCTAATCATTTCACATTCTTGGGCTTTAGTTTCCTCACCTATAAAATGGGGATGATCTTACCTACATCACCAGATCACTCTAAATCTATGTGATCATGACCAGCATGTGGTAAGTCCTTAACCAATGCTAACCGAACCTGAATTTGAAGAGGAGGATTACTAACAGGACAGTTTAGACCAGTGGTTCTCAAACTTAAGCGTTCATGTGTCAGAATTCCCCGGACAGCTTGTTAAAATGCAGGCTGTTGGGGTTTATCCCCAGGGTTTCTGAGTCAGTAGATCTGGGGCAGAGCCTGCTGAGAATCTGCATTTCTAACAAGTTTCCAGGTGCTTCTAGTCCTGGGACCTGACAGTGAGAGCCACTGGTTAGAGAAAGGGCTGAGCATGAGAAAGTGAGCAAGAGAAAGTCCCATCACATCAGAAAAACAGCATTAGTAAGTATTAGAAGTGCAGACTGCAGTTCCTGCCAAGTTCTGGTTCTCCCAAGCAGTATCTGATTATCACCAGAGGACGGGGAAAGAGCAAGGCAAATTCTTGTCCCTAGAACATCCCTATCGGGTGGGGCTTAGTGCAAGGAAGAAAGGAAGGAGCCTCACCCCTGACTCCTTGAGCTTTGGCTCTAGATCTGCCTGGATGAACTTGGAGAAACGTGACCAAGGTGACCCGCTGAGCTCGCTGAGCAGTATAGGCATGGCCCAGACAGCAGTCTCCAGCAGGAGTGGGGGGTGGCTGTACCTTTTCCACTGCTCTTATTATACATGTTCTGGGGATGACACTGCAGGAACAAGCCCCCAGTGATCCTCAGCAGGGCCCTGAAACGGGGCCTTTCTCTCTGCAAACAGATGTCCACATCTGCCTTGGCACAGACATGAGGGGTTACCAAGAGCAACATCATGGCAACCATAGGAACACGGAGCCAGGGCAGGGCTGGTGGGGGTCAACAGGCCTCTTATGAGCTCCTAAATATCAGATCCAGGGAGGCAGGTCTTGCTGGGTAACATAAACACTTTCCAACAGGCTAGAGAAGCAAAATGGCTTGGGCTGGACGAACGATCTTCCTGCAGAGGCTTTTCTCTGGTTGACAGAGACAGAGCATGACAAAAAGAACTTAAATCCGCTACTGAGAAGAGAACAGAGAATCTCTACAGCCAGGTAACGAGCAGGCAGCAGCCCTCCTGGAGCTCTCCTGAAACCACGGGGGCCAGCACAGAGGCTTTCCCTTGGAGAGGGGCTGCCGCAGTGTGGGCCTACCCCTTCTCCCTAAAGGTCGCCCATGACGATTCCAAACAGGCCTCTGTATAGACAGAGCACCAACTCTAACGTGGTTAATGGGCCAGCCTGCGTGCGGCAAGTCCCTAAGCTATACCTGGATCTACCGGGACCCTGAGGGCAGGAGCAGGTGGCAGAGGAAGGCTGCTGCTTCCTGCAGTTGCTACACAACCGCAGGAGGCCCAGCTCTCAACCCTGCCCTGCTGTGCCCAGGGAGAAGAGGAAAGCAAGCTCAGCTTGTGCTTGTGCTGAAGAGGGTCAGGTGGCATCCTCCCTCTCCCCGGCCCTACCACATTAGGGGAGCAAGGAAGCACACAAGCAAATAGAAAATTATCTGGAAGCGAAACCACTGAAGATTCTGCTGCGTCAGGACCAAGCATCTGGCATGACATTCCCTCATCTGCAAGAAGGGGGAGTCCGACTGGTTAATTTAACATGCCTCCAGCACTAATGTTCTACAAAGGAAAATTATAGACAGAAACTGTCTTAAAAGCAGACCCCTGTGACACTGTAGGATGTGGTAGGGCATGGGAAGTGTCTAACATGACTTCACAGCGCCCCTTCCTGGAAGCAGGAGCCACAAGCTTTCACTTGAATCAGCAATCCCACAGGATGTCAGGAATCAAGAGAGAAAGAGAGAGACAGAGAGAGAGAGAGAGATACACCAGGGAGGAAGAGGACAAGCTCTAAGTGATCAAGGAATGGAGGATGGGAAGAAAATGGGTGAGTCCAGTGACTCATGACAAATACCCAGGTTAGGAAAGGAGAAATCTGTCTCAAGTTACCAAAACAGCCTATCACACTGTGGCTTTTTTTCTTAGTCTATAGACTCTTACCTATAACCTTTTCTGGGTAGCTCCTTCTTGACCTTGTTTCAGCCAAGGTCAGCTGAAGTAACTAAGAGGAATCTAACATTTCTGAGTGATTACTCTGTGCTAGGTGCTTCGTTGGGAACTTTCACAAAAGTCACCTCCCTGAATTCCTGTAACCACCTCTGTTTTGGGATAAAGGGACAGAGGGATATGTGACTTGTCGCTGGCCACCAGCTGCTTAGTGGTAGAGCTGGGATTTGAACTGGGAGCAGATGAAGCCACAGCAATCAGACTGCAGCCAGCAATGGTGAACCATGGCTAAGATCCTTGCATGGACCTTCCTTTGCTAAGAGGAACAAAGAAATCACCATAAAAGGGTGATTCTTGGGCAAAGATGGGTCTAATTACGTGTGTGTGCGCACATGTTTGTATGTGTTCTTTAAATTTAAAAAAGAGGAAGGGGTAAATATAGTGATGAACTGTTCAGAGACTTAAATAAATACTGAATCAATACAAATGTCTTTGTATCCTGTAGTGCTGGAGATTTAAAAAAACCTCTAAATTGGGCTGGGCGCAGTGGCTCATGCCTATAATCCTAGCACTCTGGGAGGCTGAGGCAGGAGGATCGCTTGAGATCAGGAGTTTGAGATCAGCCTGAGCAAGAGCGAGACCCTGTCTCTACTAAAAATAGAAAGAAATTAGTTGGACAACTAAAAATACATATAGAGAGAAAAAATTAGCTGGGCATGGTGGCGCACGCCTGTAGTCCCAGCTACTCGGGAGGCTGAGGCAGGAGAATCGCTTGAGCCCAGGAGTTTGAGGTTGCTGTGGGCTAACTGATGCCATGGCTTGTAGCCCAGGTGACAGAGCGAGACTCCGTCTCAAAAAAAAAAAAAAAACCAAACAAAAAAAAACCTCTATATTGTTCATACTAAAAGATGAGTCATCAGAGTCATCGTACCTTGTGAATAAAAAATGATCATCACCTGATACAAGGTAATGAATACATCCTTAAAATATAATTGTGAAGAAAATCTATAATCCAAATATGTTTTCTAAATATATATTCAAAGCCTAGTAATAAAGGACTCTGTAGGGGTAATTACATTCCATTTCTTCTTTAAAAGGTAACCCGGAAAGAAAGGGTGATTAAAGCAAGGAACTACATTAAAATTTAAATCCACTAGCATCTTGGTATTTGAAGGTAGACTCATTTTCCAGCGGTGACTCACAGGATCATGTTGTTCTTGAGCCTCACAGCTCTTGCTCTGGCCTTGCGTCTGCCCTGGAGGCAGAGACTCCCATCTGTAACCCTCAGGTCCCCATCACCCAGCGCCTACCCACCATCGCCCTCTGGGTCTTGATTTAGAGTCAGCAAAGGTTAGGCCTGGAAGAGGCCCTGGACACTGCCAAATCCAGCCCCCTCACTTCAGAGACAAGCAAATCAAAGTCCAGAGAAGCCAAGCAGCTCGCCCGACGCAACACAGCAAAGTGAATGGGTCTCTGTTCCCATGCCGGCGCTGCTGAAGAAGGCATGGTAAGCGCCCCCAGAGAAGGTGCAGGGCGGGCTACCCTGGCACCCTGGGCGTTAAGCCCCCTGGGAGCTGCCGAGGTGGCAGGCGTGGGGACTCCCGGACCTCACCTCCTCCTCCCGAAGCTTCTGCTTCCTCTTCTCTTCCACTGCAGCCCTCTTCTGGTCCTCCCGTTGCCGCTGCTCTTCCAGTTTGCGCCATCGCTCCTCGATTTGCTTTTCATATTGGAGCTTGGCTCTTTTCTGTTTCTCCAGGATCTGCTGTTCCCGGGCGGCTAGGGAAGGAGAGCAAAGGAGAGGTGCCATTACTAGAGCACCCCATGCCATTTGGGTTAAGACCAAAAACACCGAAGTAAGAGTGGATACCAAAAAAGAGCCTGATGGGATCCCAGGATGCAGTGATGGAGATAATGGGTTCTGACACCTCTGCCACTAGCTGGGTGACCCTGGGCATGTTAACTATATAATCTTTCTGCCTCGACAGGTGGCAGCTATGACGATGACTGGTATCAAGTCAACCCTGTACACAATGGGCAAGCCATACTCTGGGTTGAGAAATGATAGCTGTAAGGGCACATTCATTGAAAAACAGGTTAACTATGCATGCGCCACGCACCAGACACTGAGCTAGGTCACAGGGTAAAACATATGAGTAAGATTGGCCTTATCCTCAAGACATTTATTAAGGGGCCCTTAACTCCACCTGGCCAAGTCAGGGAAGGGTTCCCCAGAGGAGGCAATGCCTGAACCGACCAGCAGGAGACAGTCAAGGAGAAGAACTGGAAAGCTCTTCATTTTTCTCAATTTGATGGGGAAACCACTATCTACCTACCTCACGGCACCCTGTGGACAACATTCCGTACTTATCTGTCTACACTCTGCAAGAGGCAAGATGGCCTTTCTCAACCAGGGTTCCCTGTCCTAAGACACAAAATGAATTAAGTGCTGATTTTTCTCAGTTCTCCCAAGGATGGCCTTTCTAAATGCCCAGGAGAGAACCTGAGTGAGTATACACAGTGGACACTGGAAAGCATCAGGACTTCCTCAGGTCGGGGACAGCCACTGCTTCTCTATCTTCACTTTCATATCTGCAGCCCCTAGCATAGTGCCTAGAACACAGCAGAGTTTCAATGTGTGCCAAGTGAGTGAATGAACTGTCCTGAGAATTATAAAATATTTGTGAACATGCCAGTGGCAGTGTAGGTTCACCCCCAATTCTTCAAGTTCACCTAGCAATTGTCCTAGTTCTCTTCCCATTCATTCGCAAATTTCTAAGGATCTTCAGAAAAGCCACCACCCTATCTCCACTCTCTTAAACAGCCAAAGTGCACAACTTACCCAGACATTTCTCTCTTTCTTCTCGTCTTTCTTTGGCCAATCTCTGTCTCTCGTCTGATTTCAAAAATCCATCCATGCCTACGAGAGAGAAAACTAGGTGATTTTTCAGTTCTTCACTCCTGCCCTATCTGCTGAGCGCTAGGGGAACCGGGCGTGTGCCCTGAGTCTGGCTGCAGGCCCGCATCATCCATCCCCGTCGCTTCATCCGAAGGAGGTCCGATCTGTCACTCTCCACCACACACACACACAGGCCCTGACGGCCGAGGGGCGGCAGGCACAGCTTCCACATGCCCCTGCCAACACCAGTGCCAGAGAACCTAGCCCTTTCCCTAGGCCTCTGTACCCAGGCCTGGCCCTGGAGGGGTCAGAAAAAGTGCAGTAAGTGACAGAGGGGCCTGGCAGCATGCAGAGAAGCCCACCAGGCCTCCCTCAGCCCAGCTTCCAGGCCTGAAGCAGGACTATCTGGGGTAGAGGGAGAAGCACAAAGTTGACAAGGTTTTGGATGTTGATCATCACATAGATACTGAACATTTTACCTTCTGAAAGGAGCCCATTGCCGAGGGACACACACGAGCTCCTCGGTGAGCGCTGTGAAATACAACACTCACGTTTGATTTTGGTTCTGCTAAGCTTGCACCAATGTCAATCTTAGTATCTTAGAATCATTCAAATATCTACAACAAATACGATGAAACAAATGACAGCTTCCCCCCAAATGCCTGGGAAATATCCTGGAGCTCTGCATCTCAATTCAGGCCCTGCAGGACACTGAAGGGCTTTCTAAATCAAAGATTAAATGGATCTTCGTGGTCGTTTCAGGATTAGAAATACTTTACTGTGCCACAATTGGTTGTACACAAGTACTATTTATATAATGTTTAAGCGCACCATTCTGGAGAAATCGACTTTAGCATTAATACCACCAGATTCACTTTCCCAGCGTCTGGGCCTTCCTCTCTGGGAGCATCACATGCCGACTTCGTAGTGTGCCTTGTTGCCATAGCAACCTGCACTCACTCCAAGAAGGTTCCTGCCGCTGTCCAGGAGACGGGCCTGGAGGACTGGCTTACAGTGTAGGCAGTGGGAATGTGGAAGGGGATGGCGTGACAAACACAGGATTGTCAAGATTCTCCACATGCATCTGGTTTTGCAGCCTGGATTACATGTCAGTGATATTAAAACTCATGAGAAAAGTACTAGAAAAGCAACCTCAGACTACAAGTGTCTTTCCCCATGTTTGTATTTAGTCAACTCTTAATCATTAAGATGCTGCCATAAGATGCTGCCAACAATATGAACGTCAGTAAGAATTTAAAGGCCCAACTTGGCCAGGCACAGTGGCTCATGCCTGTAACCCCAGTACTTTGGGAAGCTGAGGGGGGAGGATCACTTGAGGCCAGGAATTTGAGACCAACCTCAGCAACATTGTGAGAACCTATCACTACAAAAAACAGAAAAATCGGCTGGGCGCAGTGGCATGCACCTGTAGTCCTAGCTACTTAGGAGGCTGAGGTGGGAGGATCACTTGAGCCCAGGAGTTTGAGGCTGTGGTGAGCGAAGACTGCACCACTGCACTCCAGCCTGGGTGACTGAGTGAGACCTCAACTCTAAAAACGATAAAATATAAAGTAAAATAATAAAATTAAATAAAGGCTCAACTCCTCAGCTCATTCCAGGCCCCCCACAATCTGACTCCAAACTTTCTTCCCAACTTGACCTCTGCACTGCCCTTTCTCCCATGTACCTTCTGGCTCATACTACCCCTTCTTCTCTCTATCCCCTGCCACCACCTACCTTCAAGACCCCACGGCCCCCCAGACCTGTGATGGCCTGTGCTCCCACACAGTTTGAGGAACCCTCATTTCATTCTGCTTTCCTGCAAAGTTCTCCCTCTGTAACTCAGTCTCTCCTAGTGGGCTCCAGAACCATGTGTGGCTGACACATCTCTGGATCTGCCCAGCTGTGGCCACTGTTCCTCACACTGTGGCCCCAGTGTGTACACACAACGCTCAAAGGCAGGCATGAAGTTAGTTGAAGGGGGACAGGGAGAGAAAATCAGGTTTCTCCTTTCTCTATACACTTTCAGGTTCTAGTCTGTAGCTTAAGAGTTTGATTAATCAGAACTAGTTCAGTGTGAAAAGCTACAAAGAAAAGCCTAGGATGCCTGGACAGATGCTTCCATCAGCACCTGCACCAACTCGCCCACCCAGGCAGGACCTGAACCTTGCTCGGTATTGTCCCCACCACTCTCCAGATGTTAACAGGCCTGCCCTATGTCTAAGGTAAGCCTGAGAACTACTCAAAGTATTCTTCAAACAGAGGAAAGAAAGAAAAACTGAGAAGAAAAAGGGCTAAACACATCTGAAACTGCTCACGTTACCTTGATGCTTTGCAAACAGAAGGCTGCTAGTTCCACGAACATGCATGATCCTAGGCGCCCTCTCATGGGCACATGTAACAGTCACACCTTCAAATCACTTCCTTTCCAGAAAAGCTTTATTTAGCATGCTCACAATCACCAGCATCATCATAATAGGAGAGAGCAATTGCGCAGTTACTATGGACCAAGTGCACTGTTTGGATTTACTTGGCCAACCACCTTGTGATGATGGAGGCACCGTTACAATCCTTGTCTTATAGGTGTAGAAACAGAGGCACAGAGAGGTTGACCTGTCCTAGGTCACACTGTCAGAAAGCGGAGAAGTCAGATTCTGAGGCAAGAACCTGACTCCTGGACCCGCACTCTTAATTACTGCTTTCCTATGCTGCTTCCTCATCAAAGGAAGAAATGCAACACCTGGATCTTAGTGCTGTGACCCCGTGACACGCACAGGGAACAAATCCTAACCTAGTCGCAAAAATGAGCCTGCAAATCCGGAGAGCAGAAGTGCGGGTCTAACTCATTAGCGAAGCATGAAGCAAGCAGTACTGTGAGCCAAGCACGGGCCCAGCTGGGCACAGATGTGGGAACTGCCCCGGCAGGCTAATTATTGGCTTCCTTCCTCCTCAAACTGATGGTTTAGAGATGTTTGCTCAACAATAATTTAGAGAGGCTGATGCTGGGTGGGGAAGGGGGGTCGCCAGAGGACCCTGGGGGTAACTGTAGGTGCCAAGCAATTCAGCTTTGCTCCACTGAGGTGGGGTGGAGTGACTCGAACAGTCCAACATGGCTGACCTGGAATCTCTACATTGCTCATTTGGTAGCCACAAGGCACACATGGCTATTTAAATGGAATAGAATCGAAATTCAATACAATTACCAGTCTGGTTCCTCAGCCACACTTCTGGTGGCTGCCGCCCTGCACGGCACTGAATGAGAAGCCTGGCAGCTCCATCCTGTGATTCTCTCTTTTCACGCTTAGCTGCCCCGGGGCAGATGTGCACCAGGGAGATCCCGGAGTTCAGTCAGGGTTGAGATTTGCTGCATGAGTTAAGACGGAGGCAGGGCCGCCTCCCTTCCTCCACACAGCATCTGCCTGTCCTGTTTAATTGTCAAGCAAAGATTTCAAGAACATCCACTGGAAGAGGAGCTGAACAGTTAACTCACATCTCCAGCTTCAACAAGGCGACTCTCAATGACTCCCGGAGGCTGCGGAGAAGCCCCTGAGCTCACCCTGAGGCAAGAAGGAGTGGAGCACAAACCACGGCCCCCATTTCTTAAGGGCCATCAACTGGACCAGTTATTACCACTACCACAACCCAGCCAGGTTTAAACCAGAGGAACAGAGGTAGATTATCATGAACATTAATACCAGGAGACACCCTCTAAAGACACAGCATATCTAAGAGTTACTGCTGAATTTGGTTCCAAAAGGAAGTCTTTGTGTATGGCCTGAAATCCTAAAGCATCCAGTCTTCTCATCCATTTGTTCTTTGTCCCATGTGCCTTATATGCGTACACATATTGTCTTTTTTAAAACCAGGAACCCAATTTTATCTTTGAACTCTATGAGAACTTATGGAAAAGAGATGTGTGCTTTCATGCTTGCCCGGGTGGGGAAGGGGTGGGAAGGAAGTGGGTAGCTATTACATAAAAGGCCATCTAGGGGTCCTTGTGTGGATGAAAATGTTCCCTATCTTGACTGTATCAGCATCAACATCCTGGTTGTGATATTGTACTGCAGTTTTGGAAGATGTTACCATTGGGGGAACCTGGGTGAAGGGTACATGAGCTCTCTGTGTAATATTTCTCATAACTGCATGTGAATCGACAATGATCTCAAAATAGAGAAGTTTAACTATAAAAGCAAAAAAAAAAAAAACAAAACAAAAACCAAAAACTGGCTCAAGCATGAAGCCCTTGGAGGGACCAAAAGACAAAGAGGGAGCACAGGACACCTTCTCGGAGGTGCCCTACCCAGGAGAAGGACCAGAGCCACTCTTCCCCACTCTTGATGCAATAATGCTTCCCAGGGCATCAGTATTCAGGTAAACGTCCACCTCTGAAATGGAGGCCTTTTCCTGGGCAATTCATTCCTATAAGAAACTAGAATAAAACAGGGATCTTGAACAGCCAAACAACTATTTTATGTTAACAGAACAGCATAAAATATCAAACTTCACTGATTTGCTCTTGCTTGGAAAAACTTCCCGTTATCCTTGGGCTGCAGCAACCAGTAAAACTAATTTTAAAATGAATTTTATTAGCCTGAAGCACTTTCCTACTGGAATATTAATGAGCTGTTATTATTCATGGTACTGGTAAGAACCATTATCAACACATGAAGTTTTAAAGGGAGGCCAGCTGTGTTTGACTTTAAAAATTTAATTGCCATTAAGTGAATTTTAAAATAACCTTTCCAATCACACTCACATCTGTACGACTGCAACGTCTAGGAGAAAGAAAGGAAACTAGGAATGAAGAATTCATCCAATAGGAAGTCCAGTGAGGGCCGCTCACCTCCCCTGGGGAGTCCTTCCTGATCCCTTCCGGGGTTGCCAGATGCCCTCTGCTCTGTGGACTTGCAGGCACTGACACTTTCCCATCTCGGCGGCGACTTGTTTGTACTGTGATGATCTGCTTAAGCACACGGAAACCACTGCTCCTCAACTTTGGCCACACAATGGAATCAACTGGGGAGCTTTGAACATGTATAGATCCTGGGTCTCCTAGAGGCCGATCTAGTCCGTCTCGGGTGTGGCCTGGGCACTGGTATTTTAAAAGCTCCCTATGTGATTCTAACGTGCAGCCAAGCCCAAGAACGGTCCTAGCCCACTGTCCCCACACTTGAGTATGCATCGGAACCACCCGGAGGGTTCGTGAAACAGACTATACTGGACATCACCCCCAGAGTTTGTGATGGAGTAGGTCTGGGGTGAGCCAGAGAGTCTCCCTTTCCAACAAGCTCTCAGGTGAGGCTGATGCTATTGGTCCAGGGCCCACAACTTGAGAACCAGTGTTCTAGACTAAGCTGATTCTAGAGGGGAAAGCCCTCCCTGTGGCTCCTCTCTGTCCAGAGCCCAGCAGAGTGGGCCCCAAAACAGTCTGCAGAAGGAATGATTGACTACCTGCACACATTCCCCCAGAGCGTTAACCTTTGCCAAGGTTGTTATTGCCCCACACGCTACTGCCTGGGTCTGTCCCTTTTTCTTTTTTAAAAATTGGGGTCTCACGCTCCTGGACTAAATGATCCTCCCGCCTCAGCCTCCTGAGTAGCTGGGATTACAGGCACATGTGCACCACACTCAGATCTGGGTCTGTTCATTTGACCCTTGCCCTCTAAGCTCTTGTGTTATCTCGAATCTCCAGCACCTTACGGATTGGGAAGTATTCAAAAAGTTGCTGAATGAAATGGCCTCATGTCCCATAGAGGGAAACCTTCCTCATTTGTAGAGCATTTTAACCTTGTATCAGAAGTGTCATTAAAAACAACCAACATTTTAAAGCATCTTTGTACCCATTATCCTGCTAGAGTTGTGGAGGGAATACAAAGCAAAGGAAGGAAGGTGGCTTCCTCTGCTGTTCCCACAGCCCAACACACACACACACACACACACACACACACACACACACGCATGTGCACACACCCACACACGCTGAAACGAATCTTTGCTCTAAATTCCATCAGAGCTCTGTCTCTCACAGTTCTTTTCCCTCCTTGCTTCACACAGGGGTCCTTCCCTCTCCCATTCTCGGTTCTCAAGCACAGGAAGCTCCACCACAGGCCCTCTCTCACCAAACCACCCCTCTCCAGTCCATCCATCAGGATATAAGATTCTTTTTTTTTTTTTTTGATGCAGAGTCTCACTCTGTCACCCAGGCTAGAGTGCAGTGGTGTCATTATAGCTCACTGCAACCTCCAATTCCTGGGCTCAAGTGATCCTCCTGCCTCAGACTCCTGAGTAGCTGGGACTACAGGTGCGTGCCACCACGCCTGGCTAATTTTTCTATTTTTTTAATAGAGAGGGGGGTCTCACTCTTGCTCAGGTTGGTCTCAAACTCCTGAGCTCAAGCAACCGTCCCGCCTCAGCCTCCCAGAGTGCTAGTCCCAGAGTACAGGTGTGACCACCGCGCCTGGCCAGGATATAAGCTTATTAAGGGCAGGGCCTATGTCCCCATTTCTTCTTGTAGCCCCCAAAGGGCCTAGCACAGTATTTTGTACACAGGAAACACTCAATAAATGCTGAGTTAATGAAGGGGGAGCAGTAACATATACTACTAAGCGCCTACTATGTGCCAGGCCCAGAATGGGTATCAAGACATATTTCTTTATTTCCCATAATCCTATGACAGCATCAGGACAAGGATGATCACTCCGATGGCCTCTGTATGACCAGACCCTCTTATTTAAATGTTCAAAGCCTCAGTTTCCCACAGTGAAAAGGGGAAGTTGGCACTGTTTCCGAACACTAGCTCTGGGGACTCACCCTCTAGGAATGCGTCACCCTGCTGTGAGAAGGCCAAGCTGCATAGAGTGGGTCTCAGGGAAATGCTCCAATCAGGAGCCGCAGCCACGTTCTAAGCCGCCATCAACTGCTAGCCTCGCGAGGGGGCCATCTTGTCCTTCTAGCCCACAGCTGCCACCTCAGGAGAGACATCAAGCGAGAACCACCCCACAAAGCCCAAGCAACACAAAACCCTGATAAAGGAGACAGCATCATAAACCACTGAGTTTTGGGGTAGTTTTTTACACGGCAGTATAACCGGAGACCAGTCAACTGATCAACCAAAAGCAAATAAGCAGCACTTTCTGAGAATCTACGCTACTGGACCCAGTTTTTGCACTACCCTAGACTATTCAGTCTCATCTGCTCAAGGACACTGGCCCCTCAGTCACTTGCCACATTTCTGAGCCAGAACTACTGTAGAGATGGCTCGCGCTCTTCCTTCAGTCACCGCGCCCTGGAAGCTGCTCCCACCATGGTCCCTGACAGGGGAGCCCCATGCATGGCACCAACGGACGAGGAGCGAGCACAGTAATTTGTCACTGATCAGACAGACCTGCAGAGGCTCTGGCTTCACCAGAGGCTGCCCATGGCAGCCAGGAATCATGACCCAGAGGACAAAGGGGTTAAGGCCCTGTGGGATGCACGTTGACTAATGAGAGACAGGAAGGTGGTAACGGATACACTGTTAGCTCTTTCTTCTACCAGAGAACTGCTCTGAGTCACAGGGATCTCATACCCTCTCTGGACATGGCTTGTGGGTCCAAGCAAGCAGCTGTGTTTGGTTGCAGAGTCCTTCTCTGGCTTACATTCCTTTCCCTTCACTCCCTGGGAGTGCAGCCCTCAATAAAGGGCTGGTATGTATAAAATAGGAGGGAAACCCGTCCGCGGATGTTCGTAGCAGCATTATTCATCATAGCCACAAAGTGGAACCGACCCAAATGTCCACGGACTGTTGACTGACTGCATCAGTCAGGGTTCTCCAGAGAGACAGAACCAGTAGGATATACACAGATATATAGATATAGATACAGACATACGAGAGGGGATTTATCAAGGGAATTGGCTGATGTGACTTTGGAAGCTGAGAAGTCCCATGACAGGCCGTCGGCAAGCTGGAGACCCTGGGATGCCAGTAGCATGGCTCAGTCCAGGTCTGAAAGTCTCAGAACCCGGGAAGCTGATGGGATAATTCTCAGTCTGAGGCCAAAGGCTTGAGAATGGGGTATGGGGGGTTGGAGGGGTTCTGGCACTGGCATAAGTCGTGGAGCCCCAGGCCGGAGAACCTGGGGTCCTGACGTCCAAGGGCAGGAGTAGGGTGTGTCCCAGCTCCCAGGGAGACAGAGAAACCATCTTTCCTTTGTTTCTATCTCAGTCCCCAGCCAATTAGATGTCGCCCACCCACACTGAGGGTGGATCTTCCCCACTTAGTCCACTCAGACTCACAGGCTAATTTCCTCTGGAAATGCCCTCACAAACACACTCAAAAATAATGCCTTACCAGCTCTCTAGATATCCCTTAGTCCAGTCGACACCAAAAATTAACCATCGCATTGGATAAATAAAATATGGTACATCCGTACGATACTGTTCAGCCATAAGAAAGGAAGGAAGGGGATGGGAGACACTGCGAAGGACTGCTAGTGGGCTCAGGTTTTCTTTTTAGGGTGATGAAAACGTGCTGGTATTAGCGGTGATGGTTGTACAATATTGTGAATGTACTAAATGCCACCAGTTTACACTTCAAAATGGTTAATGTTATTGTTATGTAAATTATATTGCAATAAAAAATTTTGCAACCCTCCCCCAAATACAAAAAAACCTTAGGGAGAGTTCCACAACAGGGTTTAAGATCCATAGCCTAGTTAATCTTATCTGTGGCCTTATTCCAAGGCTTCCAGGTTACTTGTTTTTCTTTTTCCTCCCAAATATCTAGATGATACATCTGGTTCCAAATGCACATATATATGGTACATTTGAGTATGTAAAAGTCATATATATTTCTGTAAAGCGTCTTTGCCACACAATCCCAAGAGCTTTGTTATTAATTATATTTTATAAAATTCTGGGGGAAAAATGAACGTTGGTGAGCTGAAAGAAAAATAAATAAGTCTGTTACTGCTTATTTTTAAAAAAAGAGGCGGATGAAAAAGTTGGCCAATAAATGATAAAAGTATTGTGATAAACATATGTTTTGATGATTTCATGAAATGATGTGTGTGAAGAACTTTCCATATAATAAATGCTCATTAAATACTAGTGGTCATTATTTTTTGAAGAGGGGGTTATGTCTCCAGATTAAAGAAATAGAGACTCCAAAAAGTCAAGTGACCCCCCCATGTCATATTAAGTGGGAAGATTGTAATTATTTCTCTGACTCTTAATACACTGTGATTTCTCCTGGAGTTTGCTACTCTCCTGGGGGAGGGTAGGTGGGATCGGATTCAGATTGGCAAAGGGCAGGAGGTAGAAATTCCAGACAAGGGTAATGGCGTATGCAAAAATATGCTAGAAAATCACAGTAAAAGCCTGAAATCGAATCGAACTTCAATCTTTCGAGTGGGAACTGAAAATCAATTGAGAGAATCTCTAACCTTTTTCATCATTGCATGAGGGTATATTGTTTTTGTTCAGAAAGCATCACATATTCCTGCCTCATGTTTTTCATTTAAAATCTCAAAACTAATTGCAATCCCATAAGGTCAGTAGACTTTCCATTTCAATTCCTTTCAGTGCAGGGCTAAATTGCAATTCCCTCCATAGCTCAGGATGACTGCTTTAATGCAATGGACTGTGATGAAAACCAACAGCAAAATGGTCTGGCAACCTAATTTTTCTTCAAAATGAAATTCGTATCCATTAAAGTAACTCTGAGAACATCAAAAAAATCAACCCTTAACTGTGAAAATCAGGGCTTAATCATACCAGTGGACAATGCACAAAAAAGAAAACCCTGATATGTCAGTTTAATGTATGATTGGCAAACCATGGAATTTCAGGTGGAAGAGCTCTCAGAGGCCCCGTTCAACAAGAGAGATGGGTTTGTTCCATTCCTTTCTCTACAGAAAGAGAACCGTCTTTATGTTCTCGGCTCCCTCCATTCTACCCATCCAATATGTTAGATCAGTTCTTGGGCTTTTGTTATGCAGATGGAGAATTCCTGTGCGTAGAAAGAGTTTCAGGACTGCAAGAAGTGAATCCGCTTTGACTGGCACTGGAAAGGGGAGCACATGCTGAAGGGGGAAGAGAGAAGGAAGTGAGAGAGAGATGGGAGACAAGGGAGCCAAGAGCCACGCTGAGCTGCCTCTGGGGAGAGTTTTGACTGGAAGTTGAGTGAGAAAAGGGTTTCGAAAGACTCTTGGAAGGTACAGGGTGTGGGTGTGTGAGAGCATGTACACGTAACATGGGGAGCCAGAGGAATAGGCAAAGAGCTGCAGGTTAGGAATTCATCTTCTGATGCTTTTCTAGTCTCCAGTAAATGTATGAACTGCTTTTAATCTTCTTGGACTACTGAATTCTGTTTCTTTGGCTATCATGTGGGGTTCTTATGTTCATTTGGGATATTTATTTTAGAGACAAATACCTAGGCAGGAACTAACCTCGAGGGAACCGTAGGGTTACAAAGACCAAACGGTGGCCATTTACTGCATTTTCTGTCTCTGACAAGGGCAGAACCAGATGGCTTTAACTTGAAATTTGTGTCTCGGGAAGATGCCATTTCTTATAATAGATTAATGAGTCTTCTGAGAACTTTTTTTTGCAGCGGGGGGAGGCTCTAATCCAGTGATTCTCGAGCTTTAATGTGCATCGGAATCCCTGAGAGAGCTTATTAAAAACAGATTGCTGGGCCCCACCCTCAGAGTTTCTGATTTAGTAAGTCTGAGGTGGAGCCTGAAAATCTGCATTTCTAATAAATTCCCAGGTGATGCTGATGCTGCTAGTCTGGGAACACACTTTGAGAACCAGTGATCTGATCCATTTCTCACCTGCTATAATCTGAACTGGCTTAAATTTTCTCTTCGACGGTGAAAAAAAAAATTCACTATTATGACCCAGTTCATGACTTCCAACATGTCCTTTTCAAGGATGATGTCATAATTTATACTTTTGAATAAGGCAGGCTAGAATTAGCATTTAAGTTCAATAACCATTGACTACTAGGATGAATGTGTAGATATACAGGTATCGAATGCATTTTTTAAAAAAATGTGGCTGGGTGCAGTAGCTCACATCTGTAGTCTCAGCACTTTGGGAGGCCAAGGCAGGAGGCTTGCTTGAGGCCAGGAGTTGGAGACCAGCCTGGGCAACATAGCAAGATCCTATCTCTACAAAAAAATTTAAAAATGACCTGGGCATGGTGGCACATGCCTGTAATCCCAGCTGCTCAGGAGGCTGAGTCAGAAGGATCGTTTGAGCCCAGGAATTCGAGGTTATAGTGAGCTGTGATCACATCACTGCACTCCAACCAGGGCAACAGAGTGTGACCCTTTCTCTAAAAAAATAATAAAAAATAAATGTCCTCTTGATTTCTTATCTTCAGCAAAGAGTATATCATTACCAATCATTGTATGTTTTTGTCTACACATGTAGACACATGTCCCTTCTGGTAAATCAGATCCTGTCTTTAGCAGGATAAGTAATTTCTTACTAAAAAAGGGGCACAGAGATGACATCTCACAAACACTAATTACGAAAGTGGTATATGATGATGCTGTTCTTGATAGTCATACACTCATAATCAGTCCTCCCAGGATATCCTGCACCAGCAACTCAATCTGATAAATAAGCTCCCCAGAACCACAAGACAGTGTGCCAAGTTATAAAATTCAGCTGTGCCCAGTTTGGAGAACTGTACACATACTTGTGGGCTAGACTGTCTTCTTCTAAAGGCACCATTTCTTAAGCACCTACTTCCTGCCAGGCATTATGTTCTACAAATGTTATTTAATGCTCACAATAATCCTAGCAGCT
>RJWJ010029110.1:0-20778 GCA_004363605.1 Indri indri
GAAGAGGAGAATTTTCCTTATAGAAGAATTCCAAATAACATAGACATAAGTACTCTCCCCTCCTGTGGATGAAGTATATTTTCCTAACTTCTTAAGTGTGGGCTGTGCACAGGAACTTTGTTCCAAAAAGAAAAGAAGAAAGAGTGACTTTTTCATGGAGCGAACTAATAAGGACTGCCCTGACCAAGGGACAACAGTTAACATCACCAGCATAATGATGGGGACAATCATATCACAACCCCAAATTGAAGGACTTTCTACAGGACACCACACCAGAACTTCTCAAAACTGCCAAAATCATGTAAAAAAAAAAAAAAAAAAAAAAAAAAAAAAAAAAAAAAAAAAAAAAAAAAAAAAAAAAAAAAAGGAAAGACAGAGAAACTGTCACAGACCAGAGGAAAATAGGGAGACATGACAACTAAAAGCAATGCGGTTCCCAAATACAATGGGGTCCTGAAAGAAAAAGCTGACTGTAATGGAAAAAGTGGTAAAATTCAAATAAAGTCTGGAGTTTAGTTAATAGCAATGCACCAGTGTGGGTGTCTCAGTTTTGACAAATGTACCACAGTAACGTAAAATTATAGCAACAGGGTAAACTAGGTGAGAATCACATCGGAACTCTCAGCACTACCTTTGCAACTTTTTTTGTAAATCTGAAATTACTGCAATAATATGCTTATGAAGAGTAGTTGGTGAGATAAAAGGTTTTTGGCAGAAGTTTTCATCTTCACTAGGCCTTCAAAAGCAATAAATATAGCTTTAGGTGAAGATTTTGTGAGGAGCAATTCTCCTGATTGGGGGAAAAAAATGTGAAGGAAAATTCTTTCCCAGAAGGCAGAGTGTATTTACCTAAAAAATTACATAGCAAAAAACAGTGAAAGCAACACTGTGCACTGAAAACATTTGCTCACATGAAATTGTTATTAGTCAGTTCCCACAGCAAATACAGCACTACAGTGTGAGATAAATTGAGGTTTATAGGGTAAATGGAAAGTTAGAGGTTTTGATAAACCTCTAGGAAAGAAAAAGGAAGAAAAGAAAATCCTGTGGTTTTCACCATTGTAAATTTATGAGTTTTGCAAGAAGGCAGCAAAGTCTCAATTGCCTCCAATAAAAGGGTATCTCACACATTTCTGTATCTGGAGCTTTTATCTACAGATACAGGAAATCCCCAGAGTAAATGTTAACCTCCCATTTAGAGATACATCACAGTATAAGGTCAAGATAATGAAATCTGATACACTGGCCCATACTGACTGGCATCTTAGTGATGATATGCTGAACTTTTCGTCCAAATACCTCCTGTCCCTCATAGAGCAGAGTGTTTGCTATGATGTTTCCCACTAAGTCTAGAAACTGAACATATGGTTTTGCCTGGGATAGCTACTCTAGTAGCTAGGCATTTACTTATCTAAATGTTGTGCTAATACTGTGATAACCTAGTTTGTCCTAGTAACTGATTTTTTTTAATGAGGTACATAAATTATTTAAAGTTTATATTCTTTTAGCTCTTTCTTAAAAATAGAAGACTAGGTCTCCAAATTCCAGGATGGAAGGGACTACACAGAAAACATTATTCAACTTCCAAGAGAACTACTTCTTACAAATTCTTGGTTCAATTTATCTAGGGTAAGTCTTGCAGTTTTCTGTCCAGGAGTGAAGTGCTAAGCTGTCAGCAAAGTCTCCTTCCATATGCTCTATCAGGGGTTGGGTTCTCTGGAAATCAGACTCTGAGAGGAGATTGCATGCCGCTAATGCTGGGTGTTTACTCAGAAGTTTCCCTGGGATCATCACCAGCGGAAGTGAAGAGAAGAAAAGAGGATTGGACAGAGAGAAGCTGGGCTTCATCAGAAAGGACACAGGGAGCTCAAGATTGAAAATGGCTCATCAGATTTGGCCTGCGTCGGACTTTCCACCTCAATCACTGGTTGTGAGCTTCCCTGGGAAGAGTATGACCAACGGCCAGGAAGCTATCTGCAATTCTCTGTAACTCTGAGGGGCTGACAGCTGAAAGCTGTAGGCTGACTACATTCACCTTCCTCAAAGGATTGAGTTGAATTTTGAATAACGTTTTCAAACAAAATTTAATTATGTAATTAGGGTTTAGCATAGAACTTACCATAGAATAGATTGTCAATAAATATTCACCTTTGTAATGTAACAAACTAAAGGGCTCTGGATAGCGCATTACTGTACCTACCACACACACCAGCACTTCAATCCTGCTTCCTAGAAATATTCTTTATCAATAGATTCCCATGTTCAATTACTAATATTTTATATGCCTCTGATTCTCATAAGAATGCACGTGCTTTTGTCTATTAATCCTCATGATTTATTTAACCATAACCTTTTTTGTAGACACTTGAGTTGTTGTTGTTGTCGTTGGCTTTTCATTATAAACATAACATGATGAGCCAGTGTACCTGGATCTTATTTTATACTCCCCAGAGTAACTAGTACATTGCTATGCCTTGTACTGAAATGCAGTAAATATTTGGAAATGGTGCAATGTAGCAGAATTAACGTGTTTGTAAATTTAGAGAACAAATTTAGATGGGAAGTTCCAGTTTGGTCAATTATAAACTATGTCGTTTGAATCTTTTTCTTCCTCTAGGAGAAAAAAAGAGCTCAAAATAGTGCCTATTCTGATTTCTATGCAGAGAATTTTGAGTAACTAATGATACAGTGTATAATAGTGGACCATTGTCGAGTCCCCTGTGTGCCAGGACATTTAAAGACCTATGAAGGCATTAGCAAATTTAATGATTAATACAAGGATCATTTTTAACGATGATGTTATGCATGTTAGGAAACTGAAAGAGATATGAAATAATTTCCCTAAGGTTTTTTTTTGTTTTGTTTTGTTGTTTTTGGTTTTTTGAGATGGTGTCTCATTCTGTCGCCCCCAGTAGAGTGCAGTGTCATCACCATAGCTCACTGAAACCTCAAACTCCTGGCTCAAGCGGTCCTCTTGCCTCAGCCTCCCAAGTGTCTGGCACTACATACAAGTGCCACGATGCCTGGCTAATTTTTCTATTTTTAGTAGAAACGGGGCCTTGATCTTGCTCAGGCTGGTCTCAAACTCCTGACCTCAAGCAATCTGCCTGCCTCAGCCTCCTAGAGTGCTAGGATTACAGGCCCAAGCCACCGTGCCCAGCCCCTAATGTTCTTATAACCAATGGGTAGTAAAGCAAAGATGTGAACTCAGACCTGCTCTTGCTTACTGCTAGATCATGCTGCCTCCCCATAAGTATTATTCTTCATATTCTGAGTGCAACAATTCTCACTATTGTTAGATTAATACATATATACTTGATTTTTCATCAAAGAAGCAAAATCATGTCTATGCATTAAAACATTTATTCCAAAAATTCATTGAACTCCTAATATGTGCCCAGGTACATATCAAAGTGCTGCTATTAGCATAGTGAATAAAACAGGAATCCTCTTACTCATGCAGGCAGCTTAAATCCTGACGAAAGAGACAGACAATAAAATCAGTTTGTAAAATACACAGTATGCTAGACAGATTAGCTAGAAATAAATACTAAGAAGAAAATTCAGCAAGAAAGGTAGTATACTATGTCAGTGCATGTAATATTTTGATAGAAAAGTGAGAAGTGGCTTTATCAATTTAGAGTAACAGTATTGAGCATAATTTAATTGTTCTATGAGGGCTTAGCATAAAACTTATCACAGACTAGATTCTGAATACACATTCATCTTTTTAATGTAAGAAAAGAAAGAAAGAAGAATATTTCAACAATATTCATAGGTGTAATGACTATATGTGATTGTATTGATTATGATTGCACTTCACAGTAATTATTTTTTATGGAAAAACTATTTCGAGCAGATGCAACTTTTATCACTTAATTAAATTTAAGCAATAGGAAAAATATTATTTCATAAAAGATTTCATAAACATAAAATATAGTTTTAAATTGCACAATTTATCATCATTTGCTTAAAACTATATTAGATTTCTTCCAAATGTAAGAACTTTTTATTAGAGTAACAGAAATAGTTTTATACTAGGACAAACGATGGAATTTCCACTGAAATATCTTAGTTCTTTTTTTATAATTTCAAAATATTACAGGGGTACAAATATTTTTGGTTACATGCATTGATTTTGTTATGCTTGAATCGGGGTAATTAGTGTGCCCATCACCCAGATAGTGTTCGTTTTACCCATTAGGTAGGTTTTCACCCCCCCTTCCACCTCCCCACTGCTTGATTTCCACTGACTTTTAATTCCCTCTGCACATGTGTGCTCATTGGTTCATTCCAGTTCAATAGCAAGAACATGTGGTGTTTATGTTTCCCTTCTTTAGATACTTCACTGAGGATAATGGTCTCCAGTTCCTTCCAAATTGTCGCAAAAGGCCTAAATTCATCTATGTTTTTGGCCGAGTAGTATTCCATGGTATACATATACCACATTTTGTTAATCCACTCCTAAATTGATGGACACTTGGGTTGATTACACACCCTTCCATTTGCAAATTGTGCTGCAATAAACATTCGAATACAGGTGTCTTTTTGATAAAATTACTTCTTTTCATTTGGGTAGAATCCAGTAGTGGGATTGCTGAATCAAATGGTAAGACTACTTTTATTTTTTTGAGGAATCTCCATACTGTTTTCCACAGAGGTTGTACAAATTTGCAGTCCCACCGACAGTGTTTAAGAGCTCCTTTCTCTCTGCATCCATGCCAGTATCTATTGTTTTTGGACTTCTTAATAAAAACCATTCTAACTGGGGTAAAGTGATATCTCATTGTGATTTTAACTTGCGTGTCACTGATAATAGTGACATTGAGCATTTTTTCATATGTTTGTTGGCCATTTGTCTATCTTCTTTCGAAAAGCTTCTGTTCATGTCTTTGGCCCACTTTATAAGGGGGTTGTTTGATTTTTCCTTGCTAATTTGCTTGAGTAATCTTCTTTGTTACATTCTGTATTTTAAGTTTCATAATATAGTCTTGTTTGTGATCACGGGGAATTTCTAACTCTGTGCTATCATCACAGCCACAGTTTTGAATTTAGATTATTGTTTTCTCTTTATTTGAGTATATTCTCCACTTAGTTCCAGGATTGTAATATGCACTGTACAAACTGTGCACTAATAATTGCTATCACTCATAAAGGGCTTGCTATTTTCTAAGTAGTGCTGTATGTTCTTTCACATGTATATTCTGAAGTATTCCTTACACAGTAACAATGTTAAGCTCTACAATTATCCAATTTAACATACATAGAAATTAAGGCACAGAGTGGTTTAGTACAGAATCTGTGAGTGTCAGCTATTCGTGATCATTAGATCATGATCTTAGCTATTACATTAATCTGTACCTTCAAGGAAAAAAATCCTGGACAACTTTCAATGTCAGGAAATTAATGTATAATTTATAGAAGTATTATAATACCTTCACACCAAATTTTTCCTTCTTTTCCTTAGAAACTGTGGTATTATTGCAATTCTTTATATCACAAAGACACCTTGTCAGAAGAACAAACAAGCAAAAAATCCTTTCAAAAATTCTGGTTCTGAATAAGTAGAATATGCTTACCCTATCCCATTTTTATTATTGAATGCAGCTATAAATCCCAGATAGCCTACATGAAGCAAGAATTTGAGAATTCTTTAAAGTAAATGGTGGCAGCAGGAAGGGACATGGAGATCAGAATTTTAAGTTCCCTTGAAACAAAAGTGAGTTTACTCCCTCCCTGTCTTCCATGGCAGCTGAAAATCTGAAAATTAACACTGGCTAAAGAGGAAAAGAACTGTAAGAGAATTTCTCTATTTCTGGTAAAAGAAGCAGGAAGGAGTTTCTCTACGAGTCAGAGAAAGTAAAGAAAATCTCGTGTTATGTTTTTCTTCCCTTTCTCTTCTACCTTAACACCTAGGCAATACCATGATACCAATGACAGCAGGTAATTTCCTAAAACTCTAAGGGGAAGTGGACTCTTCTCTTGGACTAGAGGAACTGTGGTTCAAAGAGAATGAGGCAAATTCCTGTTGTTTTTTTCTTTCCCTATCTTTCTACTACAGTACCCTTAAAAATCTAAAATGAGCAGCAGAGGAAGGAAACTCATAATACCAGCTAGAATAGAATACTAAAAAATATAAATAACATTAAAAAGATTGGAAAAGAAAAAAAAAAGAAATAAAGCATAGCAAACCAAAAAACAAATAATAAAATGTTGGGAGTACTGGAAACACATCAAAAATCACAAGAGATAGAGTCTAATTGGCTTAAGAAGAAACTTCAATTATATACTGTCATAAAAGTTTGCTGCAAATAGAATGATGTAGATATGTTTATGATAAAAATATGGAAAGCAATATGTCTGCAAACACTAATTAAAATAATGCTAGAGAGATGGGCATGGTGGCTCATACCTGTAATCTCAGCTACTGAGGAGGCTGAAGTGAGAGGATCACTAGAGAGCAGATGTATGAGAGCAGCCTGGGCAACATAGCAAGATCCCATCTCTGAAAAATTTAAAATTTTAGCTGGGCATAGTGGCATGTGCCTTAAGTCCCAGCTACTCAGAAGGTTGAGGCACAAGGATTGCTTGACCCCAGGGGAAAAATAAATAAAGGATGTTGGAATAGGACTATTACTATAAGACAACATAGACATGGAAACATCAGAGGAAGGAAAATGGCCATGGGTAAACGGAGATATTATATCATAAAAAAATAGTCACGTCAGCAAGAATATACAGAAATCTAAATATTCATACACCTAATAACACAGCTTCAAAATACATGAAGCAAAATTGGTAGGACTTAAAAAATAAATGGAAAAGCTCACTCACAGTTAAAGCTGGAGACTTCAGTACTCCTGTTTTAGAAATTGACAGAATAAATAACCAGAAATCAGCAAAAATATAGAAGAACTGAACTAAACAACCCAACCAGCTGATTGGATCAAACGACATTCATAAACACTCCAACAAATAAGAGAGGAAATACACATTTTTCTCCAGTACACATATGACATACAGCAAGATAGACCATATCTTGGATAATAAAGCAAATTTTAATAAACTTAAAAGAAATGAAAAATACAAAGTATGTTCTCTGACCACAGGGAATTAAAGAATCAATAACAGAAAGATAATTGGAACTTGGCAATTCATCATACCTTCAAATAATCCCTGAAACAATGAGAAAGTCTCATAGGAAATGAAGAAAATATTTTGAACTAAAGTAAAAGAAAAATATAAAATCAAAATTTGTGGGATATAGTTAAAACAATGTTTGGTGAGAAAATTATACCATTAAACATACTGTTAGAAAAGTCTTAAATCAGCAATTTAAGTTTCTACCTTAAAAAACTAGGAAAAAATATAAAATAAAGTAGGAATAAGTAAATAATAAAGTATAGAAATCAATTAAACTGAAAACAAAAAAATATAGAAATCAATTAAACTGAAAACAGAAAACAATAGGAAAAACCAATACAACCAAAGTTGGTTCTTTTGAAAGGATTAATAAAATTGATAAACTACTAGCCAGATAGGCAAATAAAAGATAGAGAAGAAGCTAATTACCAATATGAGAATTGAAGGAAAGATTATCACTATAGTTATTAAAAATATTAAGAGGGTAACCATTGAACATAACAGACAGCTCTAAACATGTAAATTTGACCACTTCCATGAAATAGAACAACTCTTCCAAAGCAACAAACTACCAAAATTTGCTTAAGAAGAAATAAATTGTCCTTTAACTTTTAACAAAATTTAATTTGTAGTTAGAAATATTATAAAAAAGAAATTGCCAGGAATAAATGGATTTACCAATTAATTGTATCAAATATCTAAAGATGAAATAACACCAATTCTACACAGTGTCTTTCCAATGTAGAAGAGGATATACTTTCCATCTAACCAGATGCCAAAACTGGACAAAGATTGTACCAGAAAAAAAAAAAATCTAATGAAAACCGTCTTTCATGAACATAAGTATAAAAATCCTCTTGGGCCGGGTGCGGTGGCTCACGCCTGTAATCCTAGCACTCTGGGAGGCCGAGGTGGGTGGATTGCTCAAGGTCAAGAGTTCGAGAGCAGCCTGAGCAAGAGTGAGACCCTGTCTCCACTAAAAAAAAAAAAAATACAAAGAAATTATATGGACAACTAAATATATACATATATAGAAAAAATTAGCCAGGCATGGTGGCACATGCTTGTAGTCCCAGCTACTTGGGAGGCTGAGGCAGTAGGACCGCTTGAGCCCAGTAGTCTGAGGTTGCTGTGAGCTAGGCTGATGCCACGGCACTCTAGCCTGGGCAACAGAGTGAGACTCTGTCTCAAAAAAAAAAAAAAAAAATCCTCTTGGTTGAATCCATGGGGTTTTCTAGACATAATATCATGTCATCAGCAAATAGTGAGAGTTTGATCCCTTCTGTTCCCATTTGTATGCCTTTAATTCCACTCTCTTGCCTGATTGCTGTGGCCAGGACTCCTAGCACTATGTTGAATAGAAGTGGAGATAGTGGGCAACCTTGTCTGGTTCCAGTTCTAAGTGCGAATGATTTCAATTTTTCCCCATTCAGTATGATGTTGGCTGTGGGTTTCTCATATATGGCTTGTATCATTTTTAGGTAAGCCCCGTCTATGCCTATTTTGTTAAGTGTTCTTATTATAAAAGGATGTCGAATTTTTTATATGCTTTTTCTGCGTCTATGAGAGAATCATGTGGTTTTTGTTTTTGCTTCTGTTTACAGATTCAATCAAGAGGCTCCTGGAATTGATAAATGAATTCAGTAAAATCTCAGGATATAAAATCAATACACGCAAACCAGAGGCTTTCATATATGCCCATAGCAGTCATACTGAGAACCAAATCAATCCCGTTCACAACAGCAACAAAGGAAATAAAGTACCTAGGAGTATATTTAACTAAGGAGGCAAAAGACCTCTACAGGGAGAACTATGAAACATTGAGGAGGGAAATAGCAGAGGACGTAAACAAGTGGAAAAGCATACCATGTTCATGGGTCGGCAGAATCAACATTGTTAAAATGTCTATACTACCCAAAGTGATCTACAGATTCAATGCAATCCCTATTAAAATGCCAACATCATTCTTCACAGATGTATAAAAATTAATTTATGCTTCATATGGAATCAGAGAAGACCCCGCATAGCAAAAACAATACTAGGAAATAAAAACAAAATGGGAGGTATCAATGTACCAGACTTCAAACTTTATTATAAGGCTGTAGTAATCAAAGCAGCTTGGTACTGACACAAAAATAGAGCCATTGACCAGTGGAACAGAACTGAGAACCCAGATATAAAACCATGCTCACATAACCATCTAATCTTTGACAAAGCAGACAAAAACATACACTGGGAAAAAGAATCCTTATTCAATAAATGGTGCTGGGAAAACTGGATAGTCACATGTAGAAGACTGAATCAGGATCCACACCTTTCACCTCTCACAAAAATCAACTCATGCTGGGTAACAGACTTAAACCTGAGGAGTGAAACTCTTAGAATTCTAGAGGAAGATGTTGGAAATACTCTTCTAGACATTGGCCTAGGCAAAGAATTTATGAAGAAGGCCCAAAGGCAATCACAGCAACAACCAAAATAAATAAATGGGACCTTATCAAATTAAAAAGTTTCTGCATAGCCAAAGAAATTGTCACAAGAGCAAACAGACAACCTACAGAATGGGAAAAAATTTCCACATGCTACAAATCCAATAAAGAGCTGATAACTAGAATCTACTTAGAACTCAGGAAAATCAACAAGAAAAAATCAAACAACCCTATCGAAAAGTGGGCAAAGGACATGAACAGAAACTTTTCAAAAGAAGACAGAATAATGGCCCAAAAACATATGAAAAAATGCTCAACATCTCTAAGCATCAGGGAAATGCAAATCAAAACCACAATGAGATATCACTTATCTCCAGTGAGACTGGTCTTTATCGAAAAGTCCCAAAACAATAAATGTTGGCGTGTATGTGGAGAGATAGGAGCACTCATACACTGCTGGTGGGACTGCAAACTAGTGCAACCTCTGTGGAAAGCAATATGGAAATACCTTAAAGAGATACAAGTAGAGCTGCTATTTGATCCAGCAATGCCACTGCTGGGCACCTACCCAAAAGAACAAAAGTCACTCTATGAAAAAGACACCTGCACCTGAATGTTTATAGCAGCACAATTCACAATTGCACAAATGTGGAAACAACCCAAGTGTCCATCAATACATGAGTGGATCAATAAAATGTGGTATATGTACACCATGGAGTACTATTCAGCTTTAAGAAACAATGGTGATATTGCAACTCTTGTATTCTCCTGGAAAGAGCTGGAACACATTCTACTAAGTGAAGTATCCCAAGAATGGAAAAACAAGCACCATCAAATTGGTATTAACTGATCAACCCATAAGTGCACATATAAGAATAACATTTATTGGATGTTAGGCAGGGGGAGGGGGAAGGGGGAGGAGGGGACGGGTATATGCATACACAAAGAGTGCAATGTGCACCATCTGGGGGATGGATACGCTTGACGCTCGGACTTGGGGGGGTGGGGTC
Source organism: Indri indri (assembly GCA_004363605.1). Lineage (NCBI taxonomy): Eukaryota > Metazoa > Chordata > Mammalia > Primates > Indriidae > Indri > Indri indri. Next base: position 10,583 of record RJWJ010029110.1, read on the forward strand.
AAGGGCAACATACGTAACCTAAACACCTGTACCTCCATAATATGCTGAAATAAAAAAATAAAATAATAATAAATAAATAAATAAATAAATAAATAAATAAATATAAAAATCCTCAACAAAATACCAAAAAGTGTTTCAATATGAATTCAATTTACCATGTACTCTACATTAAATTCATCGTGTATATTGAGGCTGCAATACTTAGGGCTTATGAGCATGGACCCGGGAACTAGTCATCCTATTCTATGTTCTCCACCAACTATCTCTGACCTTGTGCAAATTACTTACCTCTCCCTGACTCAGCTTCATCTGTAAAATGGGGATTACAATAGTATTTACCTCGTAGAGTAGTTGTCAGAGATCAAATGATAAAAATATAAATGCTTTATAATAGTTCCTGGCATATTAAGCACTCTATAAGTTATTATTTCTATTTATCTTTGTTTTGTTCAGAACTTATAAAATTCATTCACTATATCAGAAAATCATATTATTGAAGTGATACTGTTCATAATGGTTTAGTTATAATACATCTTATGCATATTAATCTATATTTGTTGTAATCTCATTCACAGCACATTAGTTCACATTTAAAATAATAAATGTGAAAAATGTATTTGCTATAATTTTAATACATATTTACAAATCTTATCAATTACACCTCAGTAAATTAAAAAATGAAAGAATTAGATAAATTAAATATCAAATATAAGCAATAAGGATCTGCAATATTCAAGTTGAATATTACATACCGAGTTCATCAATTTACTCACAAATGACTTATCGGTATGCCTATTCTATAAACACAGTTCCCTCTGATAAGCAATGGAATCACAATGATTAATTGAATATCTCACAAAGCAATAAGCTCATAAACCTGGCAAAGACGTATCATACGATAGTTAAGGAGACATTTAAAAAACATAATACTGTCATAGAAGTATTTAAAAAAAACTTAAAAATGGTAGAATAGAAGTTTCATTTCTTATAGAACAGTACCGATATCACAAAGCATGGAAGGTCATGCAATCTTACAAAACAATTAATCATAGCAGCTGTCTATTGATGAAGAGAAATACAAATGAAATAATTTCTTCTATTTCGTTCAGCAATGATACTGCTTTGAGGAAAGTTGATAAGAAGGATACTTGAAAATTAGCTGTGTAATAATGAACTGTAGTCAAGTAAATTTTAAATTCAAATGGGAGAAACATCCTGGGTAATAATAATGCATTCCTGTTTGCATAAAATTACTGAAAATGAATAAAAAATGTTTGTATTAAAAAGCCTAAAAATGTTTGTTTAAAGAAATCCTTTTCTAATGATATCACTGTAACATGAACAGGAATACTTGTTCAGTAAAGTGAGTTTACAGCAATGGTTCAGGAGTAGCAGCTGTTTTACCAATTCATGTTATACTTCATCAAAAATACTTACTCACCAAGGATCTTAGTGACAGATTACATAAATCAGTTATTTTGTCATTAGCATTATTAGTAAATTTGAGTATTCACTTTTTATTCTCTATATTCTGGTTAAGGTATTATATTTCATTTTTGTCTCCAAATTAATTAATTTAGCAGTTCATTATATTTATGAATTTCATCTCAGGATTTTCAAGGTGAAACTGCCATTGACAAAATGAATGAAAGTCTCCAAGATGGGTACTGTAGTAGGAATCTGAACTCTGCAAAGGGACAGGTATACTTAAAAGATAACCAGCCATTGTTCTGTAGCCTGCTTTCCTGCAATACCTTACTGCTCAAAAGTCACGTAACTGGTGGTCATAAGACTTGTAGATTTCTTAATTGCTCCCATAGATAATATCACTATTGTGAAACCTAAGGGTGGTCTTTGAAATATGTTCCAGACTCTGCATTCTAGTGGACTAAGTGACTCCACCAGACCAGTAAGTACCCTTACCAAGGAACTGACTCAGCTGCTTGTGACCCCTACCCATGAATTGACTCAGTGCAAGGAGACAATTTCTAGACCACCATGATTTCACCTCCAACCCAACCAATCAGCAATACCAATTCCCTAGCCCCTTCCCACCAAACCATCCTTAAAAACCTTAGTCTCCAAATTCTTGGGGAAACAGATTTGAGAAATTCCTTCTGTCTCACCTCTCAGTACCCTGCAGTAATAAACTTTTTCTCCAATGCAACCTCTGCTGTCTCAACATATTGGCTTCCTTTTATGCAGTAGGCAATAAAACCTGGTTGGGAAGTAACAAAATGGTCATTATAAGTATGTATTTATGTATTATAAAAATAATGATTTAGACTAACAGGATTGAGAATAATGATGCTGCAACCTTGTCAAACAGAGTATTTATATCATTTTAAAATATTTTCCAAATAATGTCATATTTTAACATCTCACTATCAGATAAACTTTTTTCTTTGATTACTAATGTAGTTGAAGTTTTTGCATGTACATTAGCCATTTGTTATTTTTTCTCTAAATTATCTTCCATAGTTATCACTCATACTTTGATAAGTGAATTTGAGTTTTATGTAATTCTATTGTATAAGTACTTTATATATTTCACTTGGTAAGCCTTTATTATAATTATGGCAAGTATAATATCATTCTTAATGTATTACAGATATTTTAATATTTATTGGGATTTTGTTGTATAGATGTTATCAAACATATAACACATTCTTTGTTAATCCTTTCTTAGAAATTCCTCCTCTATGTCAACAAAAATTCCAATATTTTTCTAGTTTTTCATTTATAGTTTTACTTAATTTAATTTTATTTTTTTCTGGCATTTATTTAACTAAAAAATATAAGGTATATTCTAGCTTGATTCATTTTATCACATAGCTTATCAATAGCCTCATTTACTCCTTAACTATGGATATTATACTCTAAATCACTATATATAGGGTTTGTTTCTATATTTATTTTTTATAATGATCCATTTATCTTTGCCCTGGTAATATAGTGAACTAACTATTGTGCTTTATGGTAATCATTTACTATCTGGACTCCCATGTCTCTTTCATTATTATTCTTTCTTCAAAATTACTGCCGTTACTTTCTCAATAATTTCATTTTGATGTACTAATTTGGAATAATCATAAGAAGTTCATAAAGATACTTAAGGGATTTTGTAAGATTTCATTAAACTTCTACATTAATTTTAGATATATGTACACAACAGTCAGCCTTTCCAGTAATTATTGTCACTGGCCATGCCAAGCACAAATTGTGAATATTTGTTGATATAATAAATACATGAATAGGTAAATATATTAAAAGTACATTGATTCGTTTCAACCATCTGATGCTTGCATAAGAATACTACCAGTTTGGCAATGCATAAATAAGTGATTTGGCTCTTGACAAAGTTAAAATGTTTAATCTCAAATCAGTAAAAATTAATTTTTTCAAAATTTTGTATTTGCCAAATTGTTGCTTGACTAAGAAGAGTTAATCCTAAATAGATAAACATAAATAGAAGCCTGAGGGAGAAAGGAAACACAATAAAAGACTTAAATTATCAATCTAAAGAGAAGATAATATTGAGAACTAAATGTGTAACTTTCATACAAAGATATGTGAATCTTCTCTCCAAAGGAAAAAAAATACCATTACAAATGCATTCTTCCAGCTGCTGGTATAATTACTACCTAACAGAGACTTGGAGCCCGTCTGTTCCGTACCGTCTGCATCTCTACCTTGATGACTTTCTATGGTAACAGGGTGATTGATGGAAAGGTAACATGGGACCGCTGCTTTTGGCATAATTATAACACATCATTCCTTAGGTCATCCAAGTCTCCTTCCAGATATCAATCTGCTGGTTTAATAAAAGAGGTAAAGAATCAAGACCCTTTATTACCCCTACTTGAGACCCCTTGGGAAAGAGAGGAAATTCCTCAACTTAGTGCACGAAGATTTTCTGTAATGAGCAACAGCTTTGTCCATGAAGTGGAGGTTGGTCATATTGTATCAAATCTGTCACCTTTCTTCACAGACACCCACTAAAAGCCCCAAGGCAGCATTTTAAAGCAGGAAAGTGCTCCAGCAATGGTTAGTGAAACTATAATTTTCCTCATGGGAAATACCCTTCTGAACTAGAAAACAGGCAAAACTAGTCCATTAACTCTCCTTTGAGAGGGTTGTGTTTTTGTGGCTTCATATAAATAGTAACGCAGAGTTGGAAAAGGAATAAAAACTCTCAGACTTTAAATGCTGTAGTGTATCCATTTGGTAATCAGCTTAATGAATGCTCAGTGAGTAAAGGGGCTGAACACAAACTCACATATCCCAGAGAGATTAGTGTAAAATCCATGTTACATGAACACTGAGAAACTTCTCAAGAAGAAAAGAGATGTGAGTTATTTACCTGCCCCATGGCTCCTCTGCATTCATTAAAGGCACAGATACAGATCACGCAAGATCCCTTTCCCTGTGGGCATGTTTGGGGACATATGGGAACTGCGGTGTTTTTTTAATCTTGTGTTAGCTGCATTGGAATCTTGACCATTATTTTCTTGTGATGAAAGAAAATATACTGTTTAAGTAAAGAATTTTCTGTAGCAGGTTTCTGATACAAAGTGGCTCATCCACATTAGTATGGATAACAAACACCCTGCTTAGGAAAGTGTCCCTTACATGTGAAAGGTGAAGGTTTCCTCACTGCCCTCATCCCCAATATGACGTATACTGAAAGACAAGGAAAAACCCAACTACTTATTTTTTTCTTCACACAAAATGAAGAGGAACTTTGAGTTTCTAAGCATACTCAAGAATAATGTGTACAAAAAAAAAGAGGAGATGTTGAAAATTGTTGAGAGAATGGTCTAGCAATAAGCATGAGTCTAGGGTACTGATTACCAAGGTGGCTTTAAAGTTCCCTTCACTCAATTAAACATGAGACAAGTTTCTTCCTGATTATAGACCCCTGACCTCGCTTTTCTTAGAGCATTTACTTTAGAACACTTGCAATTGTAAATTTATTCTCTGTCTCTTTGAGATATAAATCTTCTCCCAGCCTATTGCCAGTTTTACAGCTAGGAATGTCTTTCTCAAGGACCTGGAGGCCATACCTTTGAAATGTCATCATCAAGAATGATAGTGCCTCTATTTCCCAGTTGGTATGGGAAGGTAGAAGCCTAACTTCTATAAGCACAAATTAGCCAATTATTAATACTAAACACAGATAGCCTAATCACATTGACTAAATTCCTTTCTAAAGTCCCCCAGTGTTTTTCCACTAGATCACCCTAGCACTTTAAAACTCTCCCACATTTAGGCCCTGGAATCTACCATTCTATTTTCTGCTTCTGTGAGTTTGACTATTTTATATACCTCATATAAGTGGGATCATGCAGTATTTTTCCTTCTGTGATTGCCTTATTTTACTTAGAATTATGTCCTACAGGTTCATTCATCTTGTTGCAAATGGTAGGATTCCTTTCTTTTTTAAGGCTAAATAATATTCCATTGTATGTGTATACCATATTTTCTTTATCCATTCATTCATCAGTAAATACTTGAGTTGTTTTCATATGTTAGCTATTATAAACAATGTTGGAATGAAAAAAAGGAGTGTGGATCTCTCTTCAAGATCTTGATTTCAAATTTTTTTGATGAATAAATATGATTGCTGGATCATATAATTTTAATTTCTTGTGGAGCCCCTGTACTGTTTTTCTTAATGGCTGTACCAATTTACATTCCCACCAATAGTTTACAAGTGTTTCCATTTCTAATTTCTCCATATCCTCACTAACACTTGTTATCATTTGTTTTGCGCTAAATAGCCATCCCAACAAGTATGAGATGATATCTCATTATGATTTGGATTTGCATTATCCTGATGATTAGTGATTTTGAAGACCTTTATACACACCTGTTGGCCATTTGTATGTCTTCTTTAGAGAAATGTCTATTAAAGTTCTTTGTCCATTTTTTAATTGAGTAGTTTTTTTTTTTTTTTTTTTGCCATCGAGAATTTTTTCTCCCACTCTGTAGATTGCCTTTTCACTTTGTTGATTGTTTCCTTTGCAATGTAAAAGCTTTTTAGTTTGATATGGTCCTACTTGTATATTTTTGCTTCTGTTACCTGTGCTTTTGGTATCATATCCATGAAGTCATTGCCAAGACCAATGTCAAGAAGATTTTGCCCTGTGTTTTCTTTAGGAGTTTTACAGTTTTGAATCTTAGATTTAAGTCTTCAATACATTTTGAGTTGATTCGTGTGTGTGGTGTAAAAACATGGGTTTAATTTCATTCTTTGGCATGTGCATTTGCAGTTTTCCCAACACCATTAGCCAAGAGACTATATTTTCCCTATTATGTATTCTTGGCATGCTTGTTGAATGACAATTGACCATATTTGTATGGGTTTATTTCTGGGCTCTTATATTTTTCCATTGGTCTATATGTCTATACTTATGCTAATACCAGATTATTTTAATTACTTACTGTAGCTTTGCAATATATTTCTCCCTCTCTCTTCCCCTCACTTTCTCTCTTCTTCCTTTCCTCTCCTTCCTTCTACCTTCCTCACTCTACCCCTCCTTTTCTGGATTTCAATGGTTAATGAAATATTTCCATGCCTCAAACAATTTATTGATAATAAATAACACAGTGAGAAAATATAAGAAATCAGGAAGTAGGAAACCTCCAGGTTTCTTCTTTCTCAAGATTGATTTGGCTATTCTGGATCTTGAAGGAGGGGCAAATGGGGAATTGTAACCCAATGGATACAAAGTATCAGTTATGCAAGATCAGTGACATCTAGAGGTTTGCTGTAAAATATATTGCCTATAGTTAGCAATGTGGTATTCTACACTCAAAATTTTGTTAAGAGAATAAATCTGTTAATTGTTATTAGCTTAAAAAGAAAGATGCAAATACAAAGGAACACGAGGAAACTTTTGGAAGTGATGAATATATTTATTACTTTGATTGTGGTGATGGTGTATGCATATGTTCAAACTCATCAAACTGTATACATTACATATGTGCAGGGTTTTTTAGTATATCAATTATACCTCAATAAAGTTGTTAGAAACAAAACAAAATTTTCCTGCCTTCTGTTTCAGTGTAGTTGAGTTAAATCCCATATTGAAATAATCTTGTCTGTGTAACTCCAGCTGGTGCAATTTTTCTTTGACACTGAGGAGAAAGTAAACTAGTGAGAAATTTCCAGTGGTGATAAAACCTGAACAAAAATGTGTTCTATTGATTGGAAATGGTTTATGTGCCATCCTGGAGTGGGCTACCTCCCAAGAAAATCTACAATAATGGTTGCTACCTAAAATTGGTTTTTTAACTAGTTCTTTGGAAGACAGAACAAGTGGAGCAGTGTTTAGCAGGGATGATCTTCTAGAAGGAGGTCTGCCATTGCAGGAAAAAGAGTGAGGTATTTCCTGACTCTGGAGAATATACACCTTTTCCTGATTATTCAGAGAATTCTCGGTAAGGACAGCCTAAGAGGATGAAATTGTAGATGAAGTCATATTTTTTTTTAAAAAATGGGGTGACTAAAAAATTTCAGAGGACTTAGAAAAGGAACACTCTGTGAATAAACATTAAACCAGACTTTATATGCACAAAAAAGTTCTGCCTCTGGTTGTTCATTGTAGCATTCAATCTTAGTCATGATATTGCTAAGGAGCATTCCCTGTCTCTAATAAACTCCACAAAATACTTATTATGAGCTATCTATTAATAGGAAAGACTTCTTTTTGTGCTTACCTGGTACTACAACTGTCTCTTTGTATTTTTGCCTCCTGCGTCTATGTTCTGAATTCTGCTTTGGAAGGTGGGCAATTTTTGTATTACTCACATTGAGATAAAGAAAATGATTTCCAGGTTAGGCTCTGAGCTAAAGCAGGTCACCCTCCTGGGCAGAAATCAAGGCAACATAGTCCCTCCTGTGTAACATCACTAAACATGTAAAATTTCCGTTGGCCCGAGCAGCTCATCAATTTTCATTGTTTGTTCCCAACTGTTGTAGAATTATTAGTAATAACTCTGTGGGGGAAAAATTCAAGATACTATATCAGGAAACCACATAGACATCAAAACTTCATTGTAAAGGAGAGACTATTTCACTACAGGGAAAGCATACTTTGGGAAAATTGCTTCGTTGTTGCTCTAATATTCAACACGAAATAGAGGTTTCAGTTCCAAATTTGCATTGGGTGATGATATGCCAGTCTAGAAAATGAAATAATTAATCTGGTTGACATATAAGCTTCCTTCCAACTCTAAATATCTTTCTTCACTACCTGTCTGTATTATATGTTTCCTTTTCATCTTTCCTTCCTTCCTTTTCTCCCTCTCTCTTCCCCTCACTTTCTCTCTTCCTCCTTTCCTCTCCTTCTTCCTTCTGTCTTCCTCACTCTACCCCTCCTTTTCTGGATTTCAATGGTTAATGCAATATTTCCATGCCTCGAACAATTTATTGATGATAAATAACACAGTGAGAAAATACAAGGAAAATTTTATAACCTCCATATCTGCTATGCAAAGCAGTTACAATTATCCTCATCCGTCTATAGCAGTTGTATGCTAATCCCTAGTGAGAAAAAGATTTCCAGCTGGCAGAGGCAAACAGATTATTTTAAATATACAGTATTAATTTAGGGCTGTAATTACTATGATTAATGCTTTTAGAACTAAATCGTGAGGTTTTCCTAATGAATGAAGATGAAATGTTTATCTTATAATAATGTTGTGGTATTATACTAATATAAAGTGGGATAAGAAAACTTGAGAAGCACAGAACAGCCAAACCATAAATCTGAACACCAAAAGTCACTGTTAAACATCATTACCTCACTACTATAAAATTTCCTAAATGGAAATGTAGAAAGTTTAAGAATTTCAATTGATGTACAGTTTACTGAGGCTTAAATTCAATTTCCAGGAATTACAACTATATGAAACAAAAATATATTCTCCATTCCATTATAAAAATGCAGAGCTACAGATCAAGGCAATTAAAATATCATCATAGTACAATAAAAGCTATGAATGAGACAGAGTGATATTTTCAAATAGTAATGAGTAATGGGCATTTTTTTTTGCTTAGGCAGAGCTTCTCTTTTTAAAAAAGTACTAGTATAAATGAAAGGACTGCAGTACAGTGATTAAGAATTTAGCTTCTGGAGTCAGGATGTTTGAACTTAAATATAAGTTCATCAGTGTGGTATTTTGCAAATTACTTACTGTCTCTAAATCAGTGCTCTTTAAACATGAATTCTTCAATGTACAAAAAGAATTTCCAAGGACATGACATGGGTGATTTAAGAAAGTCAATTTCCAGAACCTCAAAGATGTGTTGTTTTCTGAAACCAACCTCCCCAGGAGTGTATTCCAGTCAAGGTATCATGCAGCATCTCCTTTACCACGTCCTCTGTCGTAGTTACCTTTCTCCTATTTGAAAAATTCAGGGAAAATTTTCAACCAACCTAAATCCTTTTATGGCAAATTGCCCTGGGGCCTAGAAACTTCTGGAGTGCCAAACAAATGTACAATTCAAGTTATTTGTGCTGGTGAAGCCTCTTTAAATAAGGTTCTGTAAACCCATTCTAGTGTTTAGGGTCTTGTATTATATTTTTACTAAGTGCAAGTGTGCCGTTAGAAAGGAAATATTTGGGGTTTGGTCGGAAATTTGAAATCAGATATAGGATAGAAAAGTGGGGATAAAAATAATTTTTATATTGCAATCTTGCCCCTTCTATGTTCCGATTGTTTGTTCTCTCTCTCTCTCTCTCTCTCTCTCTCTCTCTCTCTCTCTATATATATATATATATATATATATATGTATATATATATGTATAAATATGTATACACACGCACATGCATATATATGTGTGTATACACTTATACGTTTATATATATAATCATGCTTAATGGCAGGGATACATTTGGAGAAATGCATCATCAGGCGATTTTGTTGTGTAAACATCATAGAGTGTACTTACACAAACCTAGATGGTACAGCCTACTATATACCTAAGCTATGTGGTATAACTTATTGCTCCTAAGTTACAACCTATACAGCACATTACTGTTAAATAGTGTAAGCAATTGTATCTAAATAGTACTAACCACAGAAAAGGTACAGTAAAAGAGGGTATAAAAGATATTAAGATATATTTTCTACCTACATAATCAAACATTTCATTGAATTGACTATAATATCTTAGTATTTATCC